>JAODAL010011428.1:0-100052 GCA_025379985.1 Phyllomedusa bahiana
AGAAACAGTGAGAGCGGTATGACCCAGCGCGCCCCCGGGGGACTTTATATATGCGGATGTCACAGAATCCCCCCGGGTCTCTGTTTGGCTTCTCTCTGCACATTTCAGCGGGGCTAGCCCTTTTTCCCTCCCAGAGTTTTTGCCCCAATAACCCAGTTTTCGCGCCATTTTAAATGAAAAGCAAAAATTTTCGTTCACCCAAAGTACCCTAAACTTCGACTTCATTCAAACCAATTTTTCCTGAATTCTAAACAAAGCCACTTCTTAGAACAATTCGCCCACTCTAACTTTTTTTAAAAGGGGTTGATCATTTCATTAAAGGGCCTTAAAAATAAGGGGACATGAAAACAAGCAACTTTAAATTGGATGTCATAAGAAAAGTTGCTTGTTCTCACAGTTTTCCTTATCTCCGTTTCTGTAAACAAACTTCCCCATTGCTGGTCGGAAAAAAAAGGGATCCCTCCTCCGCATTTCATTGGGAGGGCTCTAAAAATTTTTACATTCGTTCGGCCCCGGAAGCGTATTCACGAAGCTTGCATTTTTGCCTCTCCCAAATTAGGGGCCGTGAACAATTTCACCTATCAGTTAGCTCCTCCTCATTGACACGGCTTCTCTTAATCAGAATACACATTTTTGTGCCACAGTCCTTTAAAGCCGGGTTTGGGGTGACTTAGTAACATAAAGGGAGAGGGGATCGTGCTGGATTCAATTTTTAGCAACTGCCCACTGTAAGATCATGCGTTTTCATAAAAGACTGTTTGGACTGAATGCGGTATGAAACGCTTTACAAAAAATAAGAGCATAGGAGAAACAGTGACAGGGGAGTGGGCACACACCGGGCCACAGGGAACAGGGAAGGGGAGATGTGACATCCCTTTTCATTTAAGAAACGCCCACGGGAGGGAAGAAACGCCCCTGAATTTCAGAAATAAGGATCAAGCTTCAAGAAAACCCATAAAAATTGATGAAGCTAATCACCTTTAATGCTGCCCCCTAAAGTGAAGAGGTATGTTTTTTGATACGTTTGATTTTTTATCCTTGTAAACAGTTCTGCATCAAGACATCCCTATTAGGGATGAGCAAAACTATCGACAAAAGTTAATCGGCACAGTTTTTATTTGGGAATTTCCCGTGACAAATTGCCCCATGGAAATCTTAAAGATAGCTTTATCATTTTTACAATCGCCCCTTTTTTCAGTGCTTCCTTAATTTTGGGGGCCCACCAATCAGAGAAAGCATGAGCAGGTAGCTGGCTGTACAACTATTTTTGGGCATGTAGGGATCTCATTGGCGCAAAAATCACGACCTTGATTTATGTATGTACTCATTTCCTGTTCAGTGTATTTCTCACGATCCACTAAGGGCAACACCTTGCTGCCTGCCCCAAAAGGTTGTCACTTAGGATATAGTTGTTTTAGAAAATTTAAATTCTAAATTTAGTTAGAGAGAGACTTGAAAAAGAATCTAGTGCTGGTGCAGCGGGGGGGGGGGGGGCCGCGGGTCGGAAAGGGGGGTGTATATTGTCACCCTAGTCTCCCTGTCCTGATCTCACAGGGAAAAAAAAGCTTTTTTTTAACACTTTGGGGCCAAAACCCCCACCTGAGGTGAAATTGCCCTTTTTTTTTGCATTTCTTTGGGGTTCGTGCGTCACATTTTTTTGCCAATACCCCCCTTGTACGAAAATATTTTTAAGATTTTTTCTTTTTTTAACTGGGGGTTTTTGTCATGGTGGCAAAACCGCCAATTAATCCTTTAAAAATTTCAATATTTTCTATTTCACTCGGGGTGTTCATTTGGGCTAATCGGTATTTCCCCAAATTGTTTTCAGTATTTATAGTAACGCCGCCTTTTGCAGGGGTGCCAAAACTCCCAATCAAATCCATAAAACTTTTAAATCTTCATTTCACTCTTCCTTCTTATTTTTGGCGCTCTCGTGCATTTAAAAACGATAGTTTGTTAAGGGTCATCGGGTCCAGGACGGATATCAATTTCATTTTAAAAAATGGTGGTTCAAACCTCCTTTTTCTGGCACTTTTTAAACTGGAGGTCATGCGATTTTTGGGCTGTTGGTACAGGTCAGGGGTATAAATGTCCATTTCAAATAAAAAGTGGTTTTAAAACTACTTCTTTCCCCACTTGGAATCGTGGTCAGACAGGTTTTAAAGGGTCAAGCGGGGTTTTCCCAAAAGGAAAACAATGTCTACCAACTAAAATGGTGGTCAAAGACCCATTTTCCCCGGGATTTTTTAAACGTTTCAGACTTTTTAATGGTATGCTGTGGGCCGGGGAAGGGGTAGCAATGCCGTTCAACAAAAATTGGGTTTTTAAAAAATACTTCCATTTTGCACCCTTTGGGAACGTGGGGCTTCTGGTTTAAGGGCTCTGCGCTACGCACAGGGATAGTGAATGTCTGTGAATTTTTTTCTGTGACTTTTGTCTTGCCCAAGATTTCACATTCAATTTACTGTTGTGGATGTTTAATTTCCGTTCTCCTCACCTGTTTGGGGTAAGAATGAAGCTGTTTTTTTCCCTCCCCTAATTTAATGGTCATCGCGATAATGCATCGGGTATCGACATGAAAATCCGAATCGCTTCGACCGATAGCAATTGTTGACACAATCGCTCATCACTAATCCCTATTCATTTTTTATCCTGGGTAAAACAAATTTGTTCGGTATTGTAACCATATACTGTTTATGCCAAGATTTGGACAAAAAACCCAAATATCTAAAACAGGGTAACAGGGCATATTATGTTGGGACACAGTGATCTCGCTGCTTATGTCCCTATTGGAGTGGGGAACGGTGTGGCATAGTTTCTCATTCATTTAGATGCTGTGGCCATGTTCAACGTGATGTCTAAAGGGTTAAACAGCGCAGGATGGTACCGGCTCCATCCTGTGGTGTAACCAGCAGGTGTTAGCTGCTAATTGCAGCTAACACCTGCTGGCTATGTAGCGCTTTGTAGCGTGCTGAAATCTGGCTACAAAGCATTTACTGGCACTATGACATACTCATACATAATATGTCAGTAAGAGGTTAATTATCTATCGTTAAAGGGAATGTGTCATCAAAAATGAGTTATTGTTTAACTCACGTTTTTATGTTAATCATATGTTTTAGAATGTTTGGTTATATTTCTTTTTAAATTTTTCCAATCATTTCAATTTTTTTTTAATAATTTTTAAAGTCCTGCAGTTTTTCGCTTTGGCCACTAAGCCTAAAAAAAATGTCTGACACTTCCTTTTCGTAAAAGAAAGATTTTTTCAGTTGTTTTGTCATTAAAAAAAAAAATCGGGGAAAAAAATAAAAAGGACCCCGTGTGAATAGAAAAACACAGGTTCCAAAACAATCAAGAGGTATAGGCACTTTTCACCCTTTCACCTCCCTCCCACAGGGACTTTCCCGGGCCCACAGACCCATGACTAAAAAACCTTTTTCCCTAGAAAAGTCAATGGCCCTAGTCGTTTTTAAAGGGCCCTCCTATGGAATGAACCAACGAAAGCATCTCTCTGACTGCTTTTTAAAGCAGTGAAAAATGGGGCCTAGGGGCCCAAAAGTAAAACCCTGCAGGACTTAAAAATTTTTAAAAAAATTTTATTGAAAGTGATATGAAAAAAAAAAAAGGAAAACAACCAAAAATTCCAAAAAAATGTTTTTTTAACTTAAAAACGGGACTTAAACAATTAGTCATTTTTGATGACACATTCCCTTTAAGATCAGACAGCTTTAGTCTGCTGATGCGTTTCGAGTCTCTGCAGTTCTTGTTCTTAGAAATAGAGAGTATTTCTGACCAGCTTTATTACAGCAACCCACCTAGAAATGCTGGTACATTTACTGAAGTAAATCAAAGAGGGGACATTTTTTTATTGGTTTTTTTGGGAAACTTTCAAAAGAAAATTTTTTTGGTTGGGGGGGCAGCTTTTTTTAACATAATTTGAAAAAATGCTTTTTTTGAATTATTACCTTTTTACCATGTTTGATCCTTTCTAAATTAGGTTTTTTTGGTTGCGGGGAAATCAGTTTTGAATCCCTTTTATATTCTTTTTAAATTTTATATATTTGCCATTTTCCCTTTTGAATTAGAACATTAACAGCTATATTATTGTATAACTTGAACTGAAGAAAATAATGATTTTCTATGAAAGCAAGATGTGTTAGTGAATTTTGAACAAAAAAAAAATTTGTATTTTTTAAACTAATCATAAAAAAATTGTACTTGAAAAGCAAGTTATTTCATTGAATAGATAATACTAATAAACCAAACTCAAAAATAATTCATGGCTATAGCCTACTTAGAAAATCAGCAACATAATTATTGCTTTAAAAAGTGTGTTTTGCTATATTTCTGTTGTAGTACAGACACAGTATTTACACAGCACATGTCAAAATTTATAATATTTCAGTTGAGAGACAGAAAACCTTGAAAACGATTCTGCAGCTCTGAAAGCAGGGTGCTTTCACACAGCAAAGTTTTGAGGCAGTTTTTTGTATTAAAAATCCAGCCATAAAATACTTAGATATCCAAAAATTGTTTTTAATAACTAAGTTTTTTCCCAAAACCGTTCTATTTTTTAAGGAAACTTGGAAAAAATTCTTTTTTAAACAAAAAAAAACCCAAAATTTAAGATTCCGAAAATAACTATGGAAAAAAATTGGGAAAAGGGGGAAAATTATAAGTAATTTAAAATTTAAACTTTTAATTTGATATTTAAAAAAGGAAAAAAGTTCCATTTTCCCCAAAAAAATAATAAAGTGCGGCCAAAAAAAATTGCAAAAAACAAAAAATGTTTTATCAAATTTCTTCCCACCTCATAGAAGTCCCGACATGTTTTTAGTACCTACTTTACTTCCTCAGGGGACAAAATTTTTAGGCAAAAAAGAAGGGGGTTTTTTCCAGGGGGTTTTGGCCCCAGGGTGCGGTTAAGGTGTTTCCGCATGGGTTTCGGTTTTTTTGGTGGGCGGTTATGGACACCTTAAACCGCATCCATTTAGCCAAACGCTCTGGACAACACCATCTCTTTAGCCCACAAATTTTCCCCTGAGGAAGAAAAATGGTACTGAAAAATGTGGGACTTCATAAGGTTTGGGGAAATATTTGGGTACATTTAATTTTAAAAATTTTTTTCACTTTTAGCCCCTTTTTTTTTTGATATGGGAAATTTTTTGTCACATTAAATTTGTGTTTGGGGTCATTAGGGTTTTTCCTTTAAAGGGATAGGTTTTCCCGACGGGGTCGTCCCTTTTTTGGACGTAAATATTTCCCCGTTTTTTTAGGGATCAGCATTAGACAGGAAAGTATTGCAGGGATGGTTTGGGGATTATCCTTTTGCAATATTCTGATACCCTACTTCCCTAACTTGTGGGGGTATTTGGCTTAAAGATTTGTTTTTTTGGGCCCGTATAATAAATTTGGGGGGAAATAAAACCCTTTTTCCTAAAATTTTAAATTCAAATTTTAAAATTTTATTTTCTTTTTAAGTTTTCCTTCCCAAATAAATAGTATTCGAGCATTTTATCTGTTTCCAAATAAACTGTTGATTACCAGCAAGCTTCTTTTGTTGTCTAATTGTTCAAAAGTAAGTAAACATTACGTGTTTTAAGTCCTGTGAAAACAAACACAATAATTGATTACCCTTTCCAAACAGATTAGATAAGTGAAAATGGTAATAATGTAGTTTAATTGGAGTGCAGTTAAAAATGCATCAAAACTGCGCGGCGTGGAAGCATCCTTAAGGTATGTTAGTTAATGACCACCCATCAGGTGCTAACACTTTGTGATCAATAAGTTCTTCTGTCAATATTGACTGAAAAATAAATGGAGAGAAAATGGTTGTTTGAAAGTCGGTAGGGTGATTTAATAGGAGGAGCCTATTGAAACCTAATTTCCTAAAACACAGTGAGAATAATCCATCTTCTTTACATTGTCTTAATTGTGGAAATTACTGTTTGTAGCCGGTAGTTCTCGTAACTAAATATCATATGATGCCAGGAATCACAAAGGAAGATATGGTCAGGTTACAATTGTCCTGCACATTAAACATAAACCGATGTAAAATAGAGCAAATGTAGACCAAAAGAGATTACATTTGCATTGGGATACCTTTATCAAAGTATTATGGTGATTTCCTGCGATCAATGCTGAAAACATGATTTAAATGATCAGACATTTTTTCTTCTAAACGGCTCACTGCCTAGGATTTAAATGCATTCTCTCTTTTTTCGGAACAACATGTAAGCCCTTGTTACCTCCTGTTGCCTTTGACAATTCCTTCAATTTTTAGTTATTAGTAAGTACATTTTAAAGAATTACAAACCACATCACAAGTTGCCTACATTTCCACACACATTTCCCCACACAAAACCTGATTTCTGAACTAGTCCTCCTTTCTTCTTGCGTTGTCACCTTCACAATTTTTTGTGGTTATCTCTTCCGCTCTGCATTTTACTACCTGCGTATACTAGGCTCTGTACTATTATGACTTTTAGGCTCAGTCAAACTAAAAATCCACCTCTCCCGCAAACCTACAGCCTACAATGACTGTCTCTCCTCTGACATCATGCATCACATTATAACTAGAGATGGGCGAATTGATTCTAATGAAGTGGAATTCGTTTAGAATCTCAGGAAAACTTCGGTTCGGAACGAAGTCGAAGTTTGGGGTACTTCGCGTGAACGAAGTGTGCCTTTGATTGATGAAATGGCTGCAAGCACATGGCGTTACATGGGGCAAAGAACTCTGGGAGGAAGAAGGGCATAGCCCTATATAAGTCCAGGCGCGATGCTGGGAGCTCATACCGCTCTCACTGTACTGAGTAGGGAAGGTGCTGCTGCTGCTTATGATAGCTGATACTAAAGAACTCATTTTTATACAGCGATTTTTGGGGGGAGTCTCAGCTTGTCTCAGAGACTGCTTCTCTTAACGTTCTATTTCTGATTTTGTGGGGTATTGGATCTGAAGTCCCGTGTGTGTCCAGTGCAGCTGCATATACATTTTAATGCTATCTGCTCACAGCACATTGAATATCTAAGGGTGAGCTAAGCCTGTTCCTGTTGTATTCATTTAAAGAAACAGCGTTTTTACAATACAAATACCACTTCATTTTTGGCTGCTCAAATCTTTTGCACAATTTACATCCAGGGGTTAATGAAGCGTTGTTCTGCTGCTGTGGTGACTAAAAGAAATCGTTTATTTTACAGCCAAAAAAGACATTTTTATGTAGCATAATTCACAAGCGAAGGTTAATTACAAGTTTTTCTCTTGTTGTGTAGCGTAAAATACACGCCATTGTAACACGCTACAAAGCTGGTAGTTTTTGGTTGCTCAATTCTTTTGCGCAATTTACATCCAGGGGTTAATTAGGCGTTGTTCTGCTGTTGTGGTGACTAAAATAAACCGTCTTTTTCACCGACAAAAAAGACATTTTGCCTGTAGCATAATTCACAAGAGAAGGTTAATTAAAAGTTTTCCTCTTGTTGTGTAGCGTAAAATATACGCAATTGTAACACGCTAAAAAACTCGTAGTTTTTGGTTCTCAATTTTCTTTTACCCCAATTTACACCCAGGGGTTAATTAAGCGTTGTTCTGCTGCTGTGGTGACTAAAAGAAACCATTTATTTCACCACTAAAAAATACATTTTTCCTGTAGCATAATTCACAAGCGAAGGTTAATTACAAGTTTTTCGTTTTTCTCTTGTTATGTAGCATAAAATACACGCCATTGTAACACGTTACAAAGCTGGTAGTTTTTGGCCTGCTTTAATTCTTTTGCGCAATTTTACATCCAGGGTTAATTAAGCGTTGTTCTGCTGTTGTGGTGACTAAAATAAACCGCCTTTTCACCGGCAAAAAAGACATTTTTTCTGTAGCATAATTCACAAGCGAAGGTTAATTATAAGTTTTTCTCTTGTTGTGTAGCGTAAAATATACGCCATTGTAACACGCTACAAAGCTGGTAGTTTTTGGCTGCTCAATTCTTTTGCGCAATTTACATCCAGGGTTTAATTAAGCGTTGTTCTGCTGTTGTGGTGACTAAAATAAACCGTCTTTTTCACCGGCAAAAAAGACATTTTGCCTGTAGCATAATTCACAAGCGAAGGTTAGTTAAATGTTTTTCTCTTGTTGTGTAGCGTAAAATACACGCCATTGTAACACGCTACAAAGCTGGTAGTTATTGGTTGCTCAATTCTTTTGTGGAATTTACATCCAGGGGTTAACTAAGTATTTGTCTGCAGTTGTATTTAGTAAAAGAAACTTTGTTTTTCACCCCACAGAAGAAATTCTGTAGCATAATCAATCCGAAGGGTTTTAATTAAGCCTGTTTGTGCTTTTATATTCAGTAAAATACACAGAGTTTTTAAACGGCACATACAAGTAAATTTTTTCCTGCCCATTTGTGGAGCGCAATTATATCCAAGGGGTTACCCAAGCTTCTTAGTGGGTTCATTTGGAGTCAAATACAGGGTGTGTATTTATCATATAAAGATATCTTCATCAAACAAGGTCTGTACATTTTAGAACAAACGTATGTCAGACAGAGAGGTGGCAGGCTCTTCACCTGCGAGTGGCAGTGGCACAAACATTCCTGGAGGAGGCCCAGGTCGCAGCACAGCAAGGGGACGTCGCAGTAGGGGTCACTCGGTGAGGCCACAACTGCCACTGTCATCTAGCGGCCGTGGGGTGACTAGAAACCCCAAGGGTTCTTGATTGGTTGACTAGGTCATCCACTTCCTCCCAGATGACATCTGACAACCCCAGCCAGAGTCGGTGGGATCGTCAGACACAACCCTTAGTTGGCATGGCCCGGGAGCGGGTAAGCGGCCCTCACTTGTCCTCAACCCGCCTCTGTCCCATCTGGTTCCCTCAGCCAGAGATCTACTATGTGGTCTGGGCTCAGCGCCACTATATAGCGAGGATGAACTATTTGAGGAGGGCAGTCAGCAGCTACTTGGCAGTGAAGAAATGGGGCCAAAATCCCCTGCTTCTTGCAGTAGGCGGCAAAGTATAGATGTAGAGAGTGGTATAGGAGGTCATGTTGTGAGGGGTCAGCCTCTGCATACCAAGACCGGTGATGAGGACAGCAGTGACAATGAAACACAAATAGATGATGAGTTTAGCCGACCGCACTTGGGAGCCGGGTGAGGCAAGGGCTTCATCATCGTCAGGAGAAGAGGGTGTCAGCTTGCGGGTCAGGCAGCGGCGCAGCCAGCAAGTGGGTTGTGAGGCCGTGAGTCAGCAGGGTAGCAGCAGTGTGAGGCCGGAAGCCAAGCTGCTACGGGGTAAAAAACCCGCTTCCAGGTCCAAGAAAGTAGCGGCACAGGGGCTCAGCGAGGCAGCGGCGGTAGTAGTCACTCAGTGCGGAGCGTTGGGGGTAAAATCAGATACTCGGTGGTGTTGCAGTTCTTTGTTAAGACACCGGAGGAGCCGAATAGGGGTATATGTAGAATTTTTGTGGGGCAAAAGTGAAGCGTGGCCAGGGAAGCTAACTTTGGCAACCACAGCCCTGTGTAAACATATGCAGCGTCACCATTCGGTGGCCTGGGAGAAACGTGGCTCAGATGTGGTGGTCCATCCTGGCGCCGCAGCAACAGCAGCAGCAGCAGCGCCCAGTGGCACACATGCCATTGCAGCCAGTCAAGGCTCCACCACCTCTGCAGAAGGGAGATGTTTCCCCTTTGACATCATCTCCCGGTCCAGATGCTCCTGCTCCTTGCTACTCATGGCGCCAGCAGTCATTCAGCGAGGCGATTGCAAAGAGACAACAGTATGCGTCCAACCATCCTAAGGTGCAACAGCTGACCGTGCTCCTGTCCAAGATGTTGGTACTGCAGTCCCTCCCTTTCCAAATGGTGGACTCTGCACCATTCAGAGAACTAATGGCTTGTGCCGAGCCGAGATGGAGAGTTCCAAGCCGTAATTTCTTTTCCAAAAAGGCAGTACCAGCACTTCATAAATATGTAGAACAGAAAGTGGGCCAGTCCTTGAGCTTATCGGTTTGTTCCAAGGTGCACAGCAGGGCGGACGTCTGGAGCTTTAACTACGGTCAGGGCCAGTACATGTCCTTTACGGCCCATTGGGTGAATGTGCTTCCTGCCCAGGCACACCAACAACTTGGACAGGAGACGCCGCTTTCTCCCATGTTGTCAAACTGCGGCTCCTGCGCCAATGTCCGCCTCCTCCTCCACCATCACCACCATCTCAGCCTCCACAAGTACTGCTCCATCATACCACATGTGTAGGGCACAGCGGGTTTGTCACGCATTTCCCAAACACTTGGCTTGCCTCGGAGAACGAGTCACACAGGGGGGGAACTGCTCCGCGTCATGCATCAAGAATTTTATGTGTGGCTTTTCCGCGCCAACTGCAAATCGGGAAACCATGGTGACAGACAATGGGAGTAACATGGTGTCCGCGCTGCACCGAGGAGGAATGGTCCATGCGCTCTGCATGGCGCACGTGTTCAATCTGGTTGTGAAAAGGTTCCTGAAGTCTTCCACCGATCTTCAGACCATTCTGAAAATGGCCAGGAAACTGTGCATGCACTTCATCCATTCCTACAAAGCCAGGAACACCCTCCTCGAGTTGCAGCAGCAGAACGGCCTCCCCTACACACTCTGGTATGAGATGTTTCCACCCGTTGGAATTCCAGTCTGCACATGTTGGACCGACTGTATGAACAGAGAAAGGCCATTAACGATATTTTGATAATCCAGGCAGACAGGAGTACTCCCCTGTGTAACTTTGATGTCAGCCAGTGGCAGCTCATGCGTGACAACTGCCGTTTGTTGAGGCCACTCGAGGAGGCCACGTTATTTGTCAGTCGCCAGGACTATGGGATGAATAATGTCATTCCACTGCTTCATATCCTGGAACAGATGCTGAAAAATCTGTCTGGCAGGGGAAATGGAGACATTGCGACTACATCTCACGGGCCCCAGGATCGGTGGGGAACTGAAAATGGAGGAAGAGGAGGAGGAGGGGGGAGGAGGACATTGGATCACAAGCATTGTCTGGTGAAATGATGGATTTTCTTTCCCAGGTGAAAAGAAGGAGGAGCAGGAGCAGCTGGAGGAGGTAGATGGAGATGAGGAAGACGAGGCAGATGATCCGCAAGCACCGTGGCAGTATACAGTGGAGATTGGAGGCAGGGAGCCCCCCGGGGTCACTTATGCAGTGGCCCACAGCATCTGAATTTTTCCTGGCTAGTGACAGCCGAATAGTCAGCATCTGGCAGAGGGATGATTCTGGCTTCCCCCCTATTGGACCCTCGCTAGCGGTCCAAATGGAGCCTTTTTCCCAGCTGCTGAGAGGGAGGACAAACTCAAATACTAAAGGGAATCCTCCGTAGTCAGTTTGGGCCCCTGCCTATGTGCAGGATCCCCCTTTTACGGCTCACCGTACTCACAGCCCGCGGGTCCCGGGGAAATGTGGGGGTGTAGAAGCAGTACCAGCTCCATCAGCAGCAACCTAAGTCTGGAGTCACTGATGAGTAGCTTCCTTCACCCGCCTAGTGAGGAGGGCAGTCGCCAGCAGCAGCAGGATCTGGAGCAGTCCCTGAACCAACAGGTGGTGGCCTATTGGACAGCACTCTGCCACCCAGTTGAAAATCCGCTGGACTACTGAGCAGCCAAACTGGATGTGTGGCCGCAACTTTCCGAGTTTGCAGTGGAGAAGCTGTCCTGCCCGGCCGTAGTGGCATCAGAGCGGGTGTTCAGTGCGGCGGGGCCATCGTTACCCCAAAGGAGAACCGCTTGTCCCCGGGAAATGTGGAAAGGCTGACCTTTGTCAAGATGAATCAGGCGTAGATTTGGCCAGAATTTCCACACTTCCAATGCCTTAGGGTCAGACTACATCAGCCATGACACCTCGCCCAAACTGTGAGAACTAAGTCTGGGTTCAAACTACCTGCCTCAGCCCCTATTCTGATGCCGCCCACCCGCCTGATGCCACACACTGCTGACAATTTCTCCATCTGCCACCAACCATCTTTACCAGGGACTGGTATTGCCACCCCCCTCCACATTCTGTCATTGTGCCACTCTATGACCTCATGCTGCGCTTTGGTGCCGTGAAATCCACACTGTGTCATTGTGCCATCTTGTGGCCTACTCCCGTTTTTACCACCTCCAGAATGTCATTGTGCCCCTTCCTGACCTCATGCTGCTGCTGCCCTGACCTCACACTGTGTCATTGTGCCACTCTGTGGCCTTTAACTCCAGTTTTTGCCACCCCCAGAAGTCATTGTGCACTGTCTGACCTTTTTGCTGCTGCTGCCGTGACCCCCACCCCTGTGTCATTTTGCCCACCCCTTTTCTGGACCTCCCCTTTGCATTGCAGTGCCACCAGTTTCCCCCCCTGTCACACTTTGTCATTGTGATCCCCCTCATGTGACGGCCTACTCCCGTTTTGCCACCTCCAGAATGTCATTGTGCCACTGTCTGACCTCATGCTGCTGCTGCCGTGACCTCCACACTGTTTTTCCATTGTGGCCACTCTGTGGCTATTCCATTTTTTTGGGGGGGGGCCCAACCTCCAAGGATTGTCATTGTGCCACTGTTTTTACCTCATTTTCCCCGCTGCCCGGTGACCTCCACGATCTGTCATTTTGCCACTCTGTGGCCTACTCCTGTTTTTGCCACCTCCAGAATGTCATTGTGCCACTGTCTGACGTCTTGCTGCTGTGGCTGCTGCCGTCACCTCCACACTCAGTCACTAATGTTGCCACCTGAGCTCTCAGCTTGTTTTTTTCCAGCTTTCGCTGGCATGACTTTATCAGGCTACATTCCCGCTTCAGTTTTTTGGTCAGTTTTGCCCTCTTAAGGGCCCAGGGAATTGTATAGTGAAGTGATTCTAAGAGCGGCGGCAGTCATCTGCGTGTCATACTAAAACACAACATTTTATGAAGCCAAACCAAGCTCTCTCTGCATATTTAAGCATGGCACAACGTTCTACAGCACCCTGCAGGCTCTGTGCAGCCTGGAAATTGCTGTTTTTTTAAGTAATTCGGACCGAATTTATTTTTGTCGGAAATTCAACGAAGTGACCGAACCGAATTTTTGAGAAATTCGCCCATCTCTAATTATAACTCTGTTCACCAACCCATCATATGTCTCTTTCCTGTTCATCATAAACTGTTAGTTCTAATGGACATGGTGCTCTCTTTCTGTATCTCTGTTTTCTCTAGGTTTACATCATATAAAATATCTATGTGCTCACTTGACTATATGGGAGATATGTATGGAACGAGTCAGATCAAAGTGCATTTTCACATTTATTTTTCAGTGTATAATGTGCCTGAATGTATGAAGGTGTTTTTTGTGCGTTCATAAATGGCATCTAAAATTCAACGAGCCTGGCTGGTGTGTTTGCTGCATTACGGAACTTAGGCGCATACGTATTGTGCCAAACATGTAGAAAGGCTATAGATAGGTTGGAAATAAAAGAGAAGTCTTTAGAATAGCATGTCAGTGAATAGAAAGTATGGTACTGTTCTTGCTTGTTTGGACCACAGGTCTCAGAAAGACATGTGGAGTGCTGGCTCTTGCTGCTTGTAGGATAAAGGATGAGGGCAACAAAAATAAATTTCAAATTTATTGTAGTAAAAAATAAAAATGTAAAAATCTGAAAAACATCATCAGTGGGTTATTTAATGTAATATTAGGTTTAGATTCTATTAATTTTAAATAGATTTTATTGGAAATATTTTTATATTTTTGGGATATTATATATTTTATATTAATTTTATATGATATTTTTTTATTAAATTTAAATACTTTAATTTTATATAGCTTTATAATTATCATGAATTACTTTTTATTATTGTACTGATGTAAGTTGAGAAAAATTGGACAGTTTTTGCCCTAACAGCAAATTTAGTTCCACTTTGACTACATTGAAATAGGTCTGCCTATTCAAGCAATAACGTGACTAGTTTTACCGAACCACATTCATATATGTGTCTAATATCACGAGTGTGGTGCACCACGCCACAGAATGCCCCCTCATGTTAGGCGCATTAAAAAGTGTTGAGACTTATGAACAATGCATCTAACACATTCGTTTGACATTGTAGCCTACTCACTTTGGGGCATTTTATGCTAGAGAAGGGTGAAAAACCCAATCTTGCATGTCTCCCTATGTGTTTGTTTGTAATCAGTGTCAGACTGATGTGTCTCCATCAGTGGAGTTGACTCTTGGGGCCCACCAGTGAAGTTGCTTCTTGGGACCCACCAGTGAAGTGGATTCTTGTGGTCCACCATTGAAGATGATTCTTGTGGTCCATCAATGAAGCTGATTCTTGGGGCCGACCCTACAGCTACTGTACATAACTGCACATACTGTACATGCTTCTTGTTTTCTGCATCTCTTTCTCTGTATTTCTTCTTGAAAAATATACAGTTCCAGAATTTAAATGTCCAGGAGCTCACCATGCTCTGGAGCCCAAGGTTTTCCTTGCTCCCCTGTGGGCCAGTCTGACCAAATTTATAAGCTATGAATGAATCCTCCTCCGTCACATGTGCAACATACCAGAAGTTAATGGTGCTGTACATGAAAATTAAATAAAAAAAGTAGTGCTTCCGCTTGTGCAGTAATAAATGTTGATTAAACATATAATTTAAGAAGCAAATATTTAATTTTTTTACATAGATGTTCTTACATTTACCCAATTTGTTCCATACATTCTTTGACACTTGGCAATATCCTTACATAATTCACATTTTGTAAATGTGCTAAAACTAGTTCTTCAACATCATTATGAAGAAATCTATTAGTATATATTAAGACCTTGGTAAAGTACATCCATAAATAAATGTAATACATGTTAGTTAGATCAGGATAAAAAAAAAATTCTCTCTCAAAATAATAATTGTATCTATTTTATAACACATAATTTACGCGTACCTTTAGGGTATGTTCACACGACGTAATTGCGGCGCGTACACTACAAGCCGAAATACGCCGGGTGTTTTGGGATCGGCGCGTATTCCCAAAGCACATGGGGGGGAAGGAGGGAATATCCCGCCAGTGGTATTGACATGCATTGTTCACGGCGCATAATTGACATGTCACTTATAACTCGCAATACGCGGCAAAATGCACCCCAAAATAAGCCATGTGAGCATACCCTTATTCTATCCAATAAGAGCATAGAACAAATATTGCCATACCTCTTAGTGTATAGTAACCAATAAATGTATTCATTTTGTACAAGGTTAGGTTCATCTTAATTTTTTTAGGATTCTGTCATACTTCTAGGTACTTTGAATGACCAGCACAGCGAATTTTCTCATGAAAAAACTGGAAACCCAACAGAAGCTTGATAGGCCACATAATAATTTAATGAGGGTTGTCAGGACACATTTGTATCAGCCTGAAAATGGCTCTGGCATAGCTGTCATGGCACTAATATTTTTCAGTACTATAAATATTGGTACTACGACTAGATTAAATCTAAGATTGCTGTACATAACCTTTTTTAGATTATTTGTTGCCTATTTATATTATAATAAATCTTCCTACATTGTCCCTATACCATACCATATCACTGTAGTATGAAGCCATTAGTAGTATAATCGGTTGGTACAGTATAGTTTTAAGGAAACATTTCTCCTCAAAAGAATACTTTCTTTAGAGAATACCTTTATAATAGGGCATCTAATGGAACATGTAACAATTTGTAATCTGTTATATTCTTACCATGTGGGGATGAAGACAGAAGTTTAGTATTGCCCTAAAAACTGACATGGGTTTTATAGTATAGCTACATAAAACTTAGGGCTTGTATGTATCTGTAATGTGTATATACGTGAACATGAACCCCTAGTGCAATAAATTACATGTCAACATTAAAAGTGTATCCCCGTCTCATTGATTAGCTTTAAACATGTAGGCAAAGGTAAATTAAGACTATTACAAACAGATTACTGTTCTGATATTGATTTCTTTCAGAGCTAGAGCAGTTCTTATCTCCTGCTTGTTTACACATGCCTCCTGGGTTACCATCTTTCTCTGCTTTAGCAAACCAAGCTGGGCTGGTGATGTCAGTTCCTGCTTTGTATAATCAGCAAGATGAAGCTTACTTCTGATATTATATGTCTACTGAGAAAAAACTTTAACCTTTGGAGTTACTGGACCAGGGGAAGCCTTGTTCCATCCTGCCAAGCCTGCAGATCACATTTATATGCAATTACATCAAATGTAAGAGTCATTCAGTAGCTAACGGTGTGTCTTGGCAGTATGTTCGTATTTCTCTCTTACTTGAAGATTCCTGTCATGACAATTGCAGCTTTGCCAGCTCACATTTCTAGCCACAAATCCTGCATGGACTTTTTTTCAAAACCCTATCACTAGTAATGTCCCTGTAAGAGGCGCACCTAGAAAAAGGAACACTAAAATGTTAGTCACTGCTTTAGACATAAAGTGTGAGCCTCAAGAGGCTGTGGAGAATGAAAACAGCCAGATGGGACAATCCCTTTAAGTTCTTCCATTCCTGAAGAACAGGCCAGACAGATAAAGGGATTCAGTAAAAAGTGGAGGAAAGGAGAGAAAAAGAAGAATAGAAGATTTTTCCAATAAAATGTTTAGAATTTATTTGAAAATCATTTGGTGGTCTGTCTTTTTAACTTTCCATTATGTGCATTACTTATGTGACAAGTACATAATCATTATTAAAAAAGAAACTAAAACAAGAAAAAAAAATGTTGACCCACATTTTATATGATGAACATTAGGCATAGTGGCAAAGGCATTGCCTCAGTTCAGACAAATCAGAAACCATGTTGCAGTAGTCATTTTTTTCTTATTACAAATAATACACACAGAGGCAAAGAGTATGCTCTGGATTTCTTTTTTTCTTATTTTTGTAGTTTCACCAATAATATACTCTGAGATATTTGGATCTTAATGGAAACAACAATTTTAAACATTCTCATATGCATTTATAATTAAATTCATTATTATTGAGCATTTACCATTTTTTTCAGAATTTCAGAAAAGTAAATTAAGAGCAAAATGTAAAATATTACTGAAAATAAAAACAAGAAATAATGTACAGTAAAATTGCACATGCATATCTGTAACCTCAAAGGGGGGTTTTGTAACATATCCAAAATGTCATCTTCAAGTGAACTTGCATTATTTCCTACAAATGAAATATTATAAAATCACATACCTCTGCTTTGAGGACAAGTTATTAAGAAGAAAACCCTTTTTTTTCTTGTTCTGGAGGCAACAGAGATGGTTCTTGACTAATGTATATACACGTAGGTCACAACTAAAAGCACAATCTTTCTAAAAGTTCTTTTTTTTTTCAAACTTAAAACAACAATAAAAGATATTTTTATAACTCACAACTATTTACATTTATACAAACATGATTTTTTTTTTTAATTTAAATACAGTTCATGATTGCATTTACCTTCATTGCAAGAACTTTACATTTTTACTCTGCATAGTCAGTCCTATGCTTTAAATATAATTTCCATTGTGAATAACAGATTCATAAAAAGCTCAATATACTAACATGTCTGAACAAGGGCGCCTTGTTTCTTTATGGCACATAGAGAACTTAGAAAACAAAAACAAAGCAGTAACAACATTTGTCTGTTCCAGAGCAGCTTCTTTCATCATATATGATAGAGAGGGAAAAATCCATTTTCTTCTAGGAGATTGCTCAGAATATTAAGTTTGTCTAAATTCTTCTAGCAGGGATAAATTCATAAGCTTTATCATAACAGCATTTTACACAATTCACACTTTCACTGATCAGTATGAATATAGGACAATTCCTCGAGAAAGGAATAAGTAAGAAAATAATTCCTTCTTTTCTAATTCTTCACAAGTTTCTGTTTGTTTTTGTTTTCTCCAAGAGGATGAAAAACATTGCAAAGCTATACTCGGGTTGTAGAATGCCCATGGGGTAAATTAGTACTATTTTGGCCTCCACTAAAAGTGTTAAAGGTATGCAGTGGCTGCATCCCTGTTAATGTGTTTGGAATCATTGTTATGGTATTTGGAGTCATGAGAGGAATATCATCAGGAGACCTTCTTAGTGTGAGGGTGTAGTCTGGTGGACAGGTCAGACGGAAGAGTATCATGTGCTTGGAGAGCTTCGCACTCATGATCATGCTCCAGTTGTTTCATCTGTAGTGACATAATTTCTTCATTCTGAATATGAGCTATATCATTTGTTGTATTCCTTTGAGGGCTTGGCCGTCTGTGGGTTTCATGGCGTCTTTTATCTTTTTTATAGTACAAAGCTGCAAAAGCTAGAATATTCAAAAACAAAAGGGATGCTCCAACAGCAATTGTAACACTGAGTTCTGTTGAGTAATCTCTTTTATCCTCTGCAATTACAGTAGTTTCACCCAGAACAGTCTTTTGTGTTTCTTTTGGGTTAATTGCTGGTGTCATTGCAGGACGTTTTGTGGTAGCCCTTGACTTAACAGGAGATCGTCTGGTAACATATGGAAAGGATGTCATATCTGGTGGAGGTACTTTTGTCGTTGTAGAAACATATTGAAATATTTCATTCAGGTTATGTAAGTGTGGAACCAACTCTAACCAAAATGCCACTTTTGTTGCTCTGTAATGGTCTTTTACTTTTGGCTTCAAACCAATATGGAGATATAATTGGTCTTTTGGGTCATATTTAGTCCAGGCAACTTCTTCAAATCGATTTGGCTTTGTATGGATGAACTTTGTATCTTGAGGGACTGGCTTGTTAGGATCCCTAAAAAGAAAAAAATATCCAGTTAAAGCCTGAGAGTTAATTTTATGTTACTGTTATGTATTCTAAGCATATAATTAAGAAGTCATTTGATTATTTAACTGTATTTATGAAAAACTGTATGTTATACCACCAGTATCATAATATAAAGAAATACTTTAAATTCTTATTAATAACAGCAGTGTATTACAATACTACTAGATAAACACTAAAAAGAGGTCTCCATTTACATAAAAAAATATTTTGCCCATTTTGATTGCCCAAACTTGTCTTTTGTTCAAGATTTTACTTTTTGTACTTTTTATTGTTTTATTCTGTGAAGTCAAAACTTGTATTTTATGACACATTCTGAAACTTTATGTCCCTTATACGTTATCTGAATTCAACGCACACTTTTGCTGTGTAGTAATTGCTCTTTTATTGCTATAAACAAGACTCTGTTTTATCATTTATTCACTATGGTTTAAGATTGCAAACTTAAAAGACCATGAATACTAGGACAGTTTGAACCTATTGTCAGAAAAAAATACTAGAGTGTGGTAAAAGATGAAAAAAAAAAAACAATTCTTTGCCTAGAGTCTTTATGATGAACGTTTGGATATAATTTGTCTTTAAAATAATTTGTGGAAAGATAATTTTGGACACATCTTCAACTAGACAGATAGTTGGAGAGATGGACAGATAGATAGGTGATATATAGATAGATGTAATAAAATTTCACTTAGTATTTTCCTAACTGTTTTGTACCAATAAGTTGCTTCTGGAATAGCAGCTTATCCCTGCACACACACACATAGAATAACTGCCTAAAACTACATAAATGAATATATATATATTATATATATATATATATATATATATATATATATATATATATATATATATATATATACATACAGTGAAGGAAATAATTATTCGATTCCTTGCTGATTGTCTACTGGTACATGGAGCCATGTACCGTAAAATCCTGAGTGACAACCTCCTTCCCTCCGCCAGGACATCAGAAATAGGTCGTGGCTCAGTCTTCCAACAAGACAATGACCCAAAACATACAGCCAAGGCAACAAAGGAGTGACTCAAAAAGAAGCACAGTAAGGTCATGGAGTGGCCTAGCCAGTATCCAGACCATAATCCCATAAAAATCTTATGGAAGGAGTTGAAGCTCCGAGTTGCCAAGCGACAACCTCAAAATCTTAATGATTTAGAGATGATCTGCAAAGAGGAGTGGACCGAAATTCCTCTTGACATTGCACAAACCTCATCATCAACTACAAAAAACGTCTGACCGCTGTTTTTGCCAACAAGGGTTTTACCACCAAGTATTAAGTCTTGCTTTCCAGAATGATCAAATACTTATTTCTCTCAGCAAAATGCAAATACATTTATATAATTTATACAATGTGAATTTCAGGATTTTATTTTTGTCATTCTTTCTCTCATTGTAAAAATTAACCTACCCTTAAAATTATAGACTGTGCACGTCTTTGTCACTGGATATATATATATATATATATATATATATATATATATATACATATATATATATATATATCCAAAGCTACAGTGAAGGAAATAACTATTTGATCCCTTGCTGATTGTGTAAGTTTGCCCACTGAAAAAGACATGAACAGTGATGTTGTTACTCAGGATTTTCTGATACATGGCTCCATCCATTCTCCATTGATGCAGTGAATTAGTCCTGTGCCCTTAGCAGAGAAACACCCCCAAAACATAATGTTTCCACCTCCATGCTTGACAGTGGGGATGTGTACTTTGGGTTATAGGCAACATTTCTCTTCCTTCAAACACTACAAGTTAAATTAATGTCAAAGAGCTCAATTTTTGTCTCATTTGACCACAGCACCTTCTCATATTCACTCACAAAATCATCCAGGTGTTCACTGACAAACTTCAGATGGGCCTGCACATGTGCCTTCTTGACTGCAGGATTTTAAACCATTACAGCGCAATGTGTTACCAACGGTTTTCTTGGTGACTGTGGTCCCAGCTGTCTTGAGATCTTTAACAAGTTCCCCCCATAGAATTTTAGGCTGATCTCTCACCTTCCACATGATCATGGATAGCCCACGAGGTGAGATTTTGCATCGTGCCCCAGATCGATGTCGATTAACAGTCATTTTGTATTTCTTCCATTTTCTTACTATTGCACCAACAGTTGTCTCCTTCTCACCCAGCGTCTTACTTAAGGTATTGTAGCCCATTTCAGCTTTGTGCAGGCCTATGATCTTGTCCCTGACATCCTTAGAAAGCTCTTTGGTCTTGTCAATGTTGTAGAGGTTGGAATCTGACTGATTGAGTCCATTATAAAGTTGACCCTTTAAGACAGCTGTCTTTAATGCAGGTAATTAATTGATTAGGAGCATCTAACTGGTCTGTAGCAGCCAGAACTCTTAATGGTTGGTAGGGGATCAAATACTTATTTCTCTCTGCAAAATGCAAATAAATTTATATAATTTATACAATGTGATTTTCTGGATTTTATTTTGGATATTCTATCTCTCAATGTTAAAATTAACCTACCCTTAAAATTATAGACTGTTAATGTCTTTGTCAGTGGGCAAACTTATAAAATCAGCAAGGGATCAAATAATTATTTTCTTCACTGTACATGAGTATTAATATTATGTAGCTGCAAAAAGTTATCAAAGCCTTTCTTGAAACCTTCAACTCTTCTTGTTGTGACCAGCTCCTGTAAGGATGTGCTACATAAATACATATATATGTCACATAATATGGCTTTTGTTTGAAGATGTGGCATAGAAAACATCAAACATTTTCTGGTGAATGTATATTAGGGAGTCCTATTAAGCCCACAAGCACCAGGCTTGAAAAGGCCTTAATGACCATCCAATTTTTTTTTTGCATTTTTGCCTCCCAGCTTTTCAACAGTGATACCTTTTTTTTATTATTTCTATGATGCAGCTTTAAGCAGAAGAAAGCAACCAAACATATATTATCCGGGATTGTACACAATAAACATGAGTTTATATTGTAAATAATTACAAAAAGCAACTGAAAAATACAAATACAAAATAAAGAAAAAATATATAAACTTTATTGAAAAATACAATTAAAATATATAAGCCACAAAATTCAGAGATGAACCTCACTCCCAATGACAAAGAAACACATACATTCAAATGGTCACAAGTGACACAATGAACCGTGATTGATAAAAAAATACATACAAAAATAGGTCAAAATATATCAATGTGTGCACAAATCCTGTTGATTGAAAATAAATAATACTTAACCCAGGACAGATACAGAAGGGAATGGAGTGATCAAAGGAAAGACATGTTGCCCCAATGCACGTTTTCGCCTGCGCTTTCTCAATGTTTTTTTGTCATTGGGTATGAGCTTCATCTATCAATTTTGTGCCTTTTACATTTTATTTGTCTTTTTCAATAAAGTTTATATATTTTTTCTTTATGTTGTTTTGGCATTTTTTGGTTGTATATGACGATTAATTGGTATTTTTGGGGGCATTGTTTAAATTTTCATATACACTACTGTATATTGTTTTTAAAAAAAATTGCAGTATGAACAAAGAAAAGTACTTGTATTTTTTAAGTTATTTTTTTCACATTCACTGTAAAAAAAACCTGTTAGATTAATTCTATAGGTTATTATGGTCATGTGGAAACCTAATATGCATAGTTTTTTTGTGTGTACAATAATTTTTTTTAAATAAAATATTACTTTTTCTTTATTTATTCAACATTTTTAAGTCTTTTACTTTCTTTTTTAAATCCCATTAATGGATAACTATTATACACTTTTTTTACACATAGAAATGTATTAACTCCTGTATGCTAATACATTACACTTTGGGCCACATGTATGAAAACTGTCTAGGTCTAAAATACACTTTGTTGCCCATAGCAATCAATCAGAGTGTCCCTCTCATTTTTCAGAGCTCTATATGTAATGTAAGCGGCGCTCTGATTGGTTGCTATGAGCAACAAAGTGAATTTTAGACCTAGACAGTTTTCATACATGTGGCCCTTTGTATCAATGCGACACAGTGTGCCTAAATAGCAAGGTTAATATGCAGACAGCCCTGAGACTACTCTAGGTCCCCAGGACTGACTGTAGCGATATTCCCCAGGCTCCATGGAGCATTGAAAATCCCAGTGACCTTATGGAGCAGTGGAATCCCCTGTGATTAAGAGTAATAAAAGAGTTAAAAGGTGGGGATTGGAAACTTCCTCTGGTCCCTGCTGTTCACAGAGACTGCTCTAGGAATAGAGCTGTTAACTAAAGATGAGTATGTCCAAGTAGGGCCTGGTCACCAGAAATAACCATTCTGAATTTCCATGCTCTAATGGAGACCAATGTAGTTCAAAACATAATATTTGGCCCAATATATTTTGCAGGGAGAGATGACTGCTTTTCCTCTTTGATAACATTAAAGTGGCCATGTCATCATGGGCGTCACTAGACAGTGTTATCCGATGCTTGTGCTGCAAATACAACTGACAGTGCCCCGAACCCGAGGTTGCCGAGTTTCAGGCCACTGCTGTGGTCCCAGAGTGCCAACAATCTCTTCAGCTGTATGTGTGTCCTCTGTACGCACATACACTTGAACGCTATTTAGAGCTCCCTGTCCCATGGAGTACTCAGGTGGGTCACAAGCAGGCTTGGGGCCCTCCAGAGTATCCAGCGGGAAGACAGACAGCAGCGAGGGCTACATCAGGGGTATGGGAAGAGGTGAGTACTATTATTTTTTTTTAATTTTCCCTATAGACCTATATACCTACTAGAAGATCTTTTACCTATATAAATACTTGGGGACCCTATTACATATACCCACCGGAGGACCCCATTACCTATATACCTACTGGGGACCCTGTTACCTATATACCTACTGGAGGACACTATTACCTATATACTTACTGGGGACCCTATTACCGTTATACCTACTGGAGGATCATATTGCCTATATATCTACTGGAGGACCCTGTTACCTATATACCTACTTTACTCAAACTTTACTCAAACGAACAGTAAAAATGTTCGGTTCAAGCTTTAAAAATTCTACTAGAACTTTACTTTTCTAGAACAGTTCGATCAACACTAGTGGTGACAACCCCATTTAGAATTGATTCAATGTCAACAGAAGACTGGAGGGATATGGCACTGGAACCAGGTACCGAAGGAAGGTAAGTTTATATATTTTTTTATTTTACTGGGGCCCACTGAGCTGCTCCTTTCATTTTCTTATGAAATAGACAACCACTTTAAGGACCAAGCTTGTTTTGGGCTTAAGGATCAAGCCCCATTTTTCCATTCTGACATCTGTCAATTTATTTATGAGTAACTCTGGAATACTTTTACTTATCCAAGTGAATCCAAGTGCATATTTGCAGGATGTACTTTGAGGCAAAATTGCACTGCAATGCACCTGGAGTATTCTCCGCGAATACAGTAAAATCATAGCACTCACTGAGTGTTATGATCAACTGCCATTTTCCCCAGCGTACAGAACTTTCATGGGAAAAGTGAAAGTAAATGGGAACAGGGGGGCAGCATGGTGTTTCAACTGCAGTCATATAGAGGCGCACTGAGGTATGAGCCGCTATATGCCATGTTAACATACCCTAAAACCCTTTTTAGTGGATACATTGTACTTTGTTAGTGGTACATTTTGGTGGTTAGCTTTTGATTTAATTTATAATAAAATTGGAAATTTACTGAAATTTTTAGACAAATTGCAATTATAAAATTTTGAATGTCTATGATTTTATTGCAGGTAGATGTACCACACTAAATAGTTAAGAGTAACATTAAATAACAAGGCACCATGACGTACAGGTGTGTCATAGCGTGTTAAGGAGTTAAAGAGTAATGTAAATGCTAACATATGAAAACATTTTTGACAATTGTATGCTTCTAACTTTGCAGCAACAGTTTGAGAAAATTCCTTTTATGTCCAGTCTCATTATTCCACGATGAACAAATCAAGACATATAAAGAAATTACTTTTGGTGTGAATGAGTAGCCTGCTCAAAGCTCTGATATCATCCCTATAAAAGCCATTTGGGAAGATTGGAACACTTATCAGCCAAGTTGTCTAATCCAATTTCAGTACCTCACCTCACACATGCAGTTTTGGCTCAGTAGGCACTAATTGTCACAGACAGGCACAGAGATTTTAGGGAATGCCTATTTAGAAGAATTGAGGATGTTATGGCCTCAAAAGTGACCAAAGTATATAATAAAATTTTATGATTATAAAATTAGTTTTCCAACACCTTAGCATAGCAGGCTGAACTGGATGGACGTCTTGTCTTTTTTCGGCCTTACAAACTATGAAACTATGAAACTATGAAACTAACTGATATAGGTGCGATGGTTGGGAGCCCATATACTTTTAAAGACATATATTGTATTAAATATATTTATAAATGTAGTAAAGTTTATTTGGCAGTGATATTTGAGCTTTAATCACAACTAGTGTTGAGCGATTATTATCGACAAAGTTGAAATCGGCACAGTTTTTATGTTGATCGAAATTTTTAGATCATGCGATAATTTAGGTTAAAATCTGTGCATCATCTATTAAGATGCGCCTTTTTCGGCGCTTCCTGTGATTTTGGCGGCCAGCAAATCAGCTTTACAGAATAGAGCAGGGTGAGATGTGTGTGCGACGTCATGACTGGGATGTGTAGGTTGCGATTGGCTGGAAAAATCACATGACCTCGTTTTACATAGAACAGCGTTTCCTGTTCAGCCTCGTGTCTCTCAGCATCTCAGAGCAGAAGGACGTGGGGCTCTGCTTGTGTCCAAACAGTCAGCGAAATTATTCTATTTCTTCACAGAGAAACCTCTACTATTAGCTGTGATCCTTACAATTTAGTTAGATTAGAGATTGGAAGATTTTTATGTAGTTAGGTAGAGAAATTTTAAAAAAGGGGCATCTACCCTGTAAAGTCACGGGGGAGCGGAGGGGGGGCCCCCGCGGGCGGGAACACAGACAAAACTCTATAAAGAATAATTGGGTAAAGTTCACCAAGACTTAGTGTAGACATTGCACTGCCATAGCTTTATTATTAACAGTTTTCTATTGAAATATTTCCCGGATATTGGGCAGCCTGAAAATTATAGGATACACATC
This sequence comes from Phyllomedusa bahiana, assembly GCA_025379985.1. NCBI lineage: Eukaryota > Metazoa > Chordata > Amphibia > Anura > Hylidae > Phyllomedusa > Phyllomedusa bahiana. Next base: position 25,870 of record JAODAL010011428.1, read on the forward strand.
TTTTCTAGTAACTGCAGGCCCTCTTTGTTAGGTGCAAAACTCAACTTTTTTTTCAGTAACATTTCAGTAGGTTTCATTTTAAATTTTTGCCACCCACCTTTTTTGATATATCCCCCTGCATTACATTTAAATCCAGCAATTTTTAGTCCCCCGGGTGAATTGAAAGGTCCCCAAAGGTATCTTGTATTTATGAATACAAAACAGATGTGTTTTTTGATTTTGGCGACTCAGCTTTATTCATTGAGGCAGCTTGCACTTAAAATTTGAATACAAAATTTTTATAGTCCCACGGGTAAATTTGATGGGTCCCCAAAAAATCCCTTTTATTACCCGAAACATTTAGTTTACTTTTTTTTCACTTTTTGGCGCAGGCCAGCTTTGTTGATTAGATCTACTTTGAGGTTAAAATTTGAATACAGCAAATTTTTATATCACCACAGGTAAATTTAATAGGTGAAAAATCCCTTGTATTTTTCCAATACTTTTTAAATTACGGTTTTTCACTTTGGCGCAGGCCAGCTTTGTTGATAATCTACTTTGCAGTTAAATTTAAATTCAGCAATTTTGTAGTCACCAAGGTGAATTGATGGGTCCCAAAAAAAACCTTTTATTATCGAATACATTTCAGATACTGTTTTTCATTTTGGCGCGGGCCCTTTGTTGATAGATTACTTTGCAGTTAAATTTGAATACAGCAATTTTATAGTACCAAGTGAATTATAGGCCAAAAATACCTTGTATTGTCCAAATAATTTCAGATAGGGTTTTTTTTCCTTTGGCGGGGCCAGTTTGTTGATGATTACTTTGCAGTTATTTTGAATCCGAAATTTTTGTTTTTTTTTGGGGGGTTTTGAGAATAGCTGTATTTGTGTTTTTAAAAAGAGACTTTTAGAGGTACGGAAAAGGTGCTCTTCCAGTGCTGGCGACAACATGCATGCCACGGAGTCTTGCAGGACCGTCGGGCCCGTCATCGCTGGGTCAGGGCCCTGTAAAAAACCAGTAACGAACAGCGTCGCCAAATCTGCCTTAGTGGTTAATGCAACCTGCACCCAGCTTTACCTCCTCGTCCTCCCAGTCAGGGCCCACAAATGTCGTCATCAAATCACCAATCCGTCCAAATGAAGCGCCAAATGTCAATCGTGACCCCCCCACTGTGGATAATCCATTTTTAAAGACCTCTTTGTGAAAAAAATGGGTTGGGGTCAGAAGGCTTTTAAAAATAAAGAGGCCAAAGAGGATGATTTTCTCTGCTCGACGCCCTTACTGTTGCCCAGAGGGGGGGAAAGGAAGCTGGTCAATCGGCAAAAATCTGGGCGGTGGGCAATCCCTTTCAGTCCCTCTTGTTTAGCCCGCAGCCCGGGATGCAAATGTAGGCGCCAAGTCCCCTGGTTGATGATGATGAGATGAATTGCGGATCCAAGTGGTTTTCAGCAGAATTTGCTTGGGGCGCTCTTCCGGCGGGGGGAAAGCAAATGGGGTATTCAGGACGGGTTCCGCCTCAAAAGGGAGGGGGGCGAGAAGTCCGTGATATGTTTCCCGCCACCCTGGTCACGCAACCCCGCTCCTCGTTATGCCGTCAAAAAGGTCCGGGACCCCCAAAAGCCGGGGCCCTTTGACCAAGCCCTGATTCCCCCAGCGTTATATGCTCCTATCCCGTAAACCCCAAAAGTGAGGCAAGAACCTTAGTGGTTAACCACCAGCAACATGTCTAGTCCATGCAGGAATGCATGATTGAAATGGAGGCAAACATTGGCCAAAAAAGGGCCCCAGCGACGCTGGCCCCCAACCCACTGTCACCCCCCTCTGTCTCCCTCTCCTCCCCGCCACCCCCAAAGCTTTCCCTAGCTGCCAGTCTCTCAGAGTCATGATCAGGGATCACCTCCGCTTCAGCCCCCACCGTCGCCCGAGTCCCACCGCCCCACCAGGACCCATCCTACCCCTTCTTTTCGCCAGTTTGCGATCGCACGCCGTACACGGCCCCTGCAGCCAGCCTTCTGTCTGACCACGACACAGGACTAGTAACAGGCCCAAGGGCCCGCTTATTCTGTGACAGCTCACGGGTGAGCTGGGTGGAGTTCTGGGGGTGACGGTGGCTCTCAGGCTGGGCCCCAACGCTTTCAAAACCGCAGGATGGTGCGGGGGCTTTTCCCCCAAAGGGCCCTTGGTACATAGTGCCCAGAAAAACCCGGGCCGTGTTGAAATTAATCGTTTTGGAGCCCGGGCCACACACGGGGTCGGAGTGTGGAGGCTCCCCCCAAAAACGAAAACGAGCGCTGGGGGTGCCAAGAATTTGTGCCAGGAAAGGGGGGTTTTGCGAAATGGGCGAAATCTGTGGCCGCCCTTAAGATCGGTGACTGGAGCCATCCCTTGCCGGGGCAATTCATGAACCTTGCGTCCAGAAAGTTAAAAGCTACCCGGTCTGGCTCCTCCCTGGGGGAAGGGCCCAAAATCTAAGTTCGCACTTCCCCCCGTTCGCACCCTGCTTCATCCCCCTGGCTGCTTTTGCAGCGTCGTCAGCCTCCCGTAAACGTCTCATTTTTGACTGGCAACCGCTGAATTCCATCCCCCACATGCTCCAGCGATTGTGGCGCAGCGCAATGCCGTTACGCTTCAAAAGTGACCGGGCCTACAAGCAGGAGTGGGCAGGTGAAAGAGCTCTGCACCATCCTTCCCTTTTTCAAGAAGCCCCCAAAAGGGTCAGTGCGTACAAAACCCTTGTCCTGACATTTGGTGCTTATTCGGGAAACGATCTTTTGGACATCTGAAAAACATTCCCCCAGCACGGGGGAGGGAGGGGCCAGAGCAAACACAACCCCTTTCTTCCGTCAAATCCAAAAGGGCCGCATTTCACAATTTCATCGGTCTTCATTAGGCAGGGGTTCGGGGTCAGAGCTATGAAAGGTGGCGCTCAGTCTCGGTGAAAATTTTCAGGGGAGTCAGGGGTGGGGTTGAAGTGTGCCGGAGGGGAGCGGGGGAAGGAGGAGAGAGGAGGAGGAGGTATTCCTAGACCCCCGACTTACCCACGTCCCCGCCGTGGAAAGAGGTTGGGCGAATTTTAGGGGGAGTAGAAGATGAGGAAGTCAGTTTTGGGCTAGTGCCCCTCGACCCGAGGCTTGGGGAAAAACAAGGCTCCTTCTCACATGAGTGCTTGATGCCCATTTCCCCAAAATATCTCCATTAAGGCCATCAAATGAACAACAGTTTTCGGGTGGCCACCTTTGATCCCCGGACAAAAAAAAAACCAGCACTTTCCTTCCACCCCCCCCAAAAGAGGTAAAATGCAGGAAAAGGGACCTTGCGATTTATCAATGGAGACATCGTTGCGTCTGCTTCACGTTCCCCAAATGTCACGGGGAACAACGCCAGCGCGTGACAGCACTAGAGGCCAAGGGCGGAGCGGCACACAGCAGAGGCAAAAGGGTTTGGGAGAAGCCTAATGGGTGACCTCTGGGAATCTTTGTTTTACCCCTACCAAAAGCATTTAATGCAGGACACATCCAACACACAGAGACCAGCTTAAGACATGGTGCACGACTATTGCGTCTCAACCCCGTGTTTTTGATATGTTCCCGGCCCCCAATACTTCTGGTATCCAAAAATGGACGAAGGCCCGAGCTAGTCGTCACGCATAGAGGTGTTGTCTGCCCCAGCAGCCGCGTATATTGAGCGGAACTTAGCACAGCTGGAGGAGCTTACAGACAAAAAGCATCCGGCTTTCCCAGATAATGTGGGTCGTTTGACTTTCTCAAAATGGAATCAGGCATGGGTGTTGTGGCCCCAAATTTCCGAGGTCCCCCGATTAGTTGGGTAATTCACATTCTCTTCAAACAGAAATGGTCCCCCTTTTAAAACTTTTTTTTTTAAAAGATCATTTTTTACGCAATTTTTATTCTCTTTTCCCAAAAGTTCATTTTGTGGTTTTGCCGGGAGGAGACTGTAAAAGACAGCAAGGTTTCATACAACACCGTTTTTCCCTTTTTCTCACTTTTTTTTTAGAAATTTGCATTGTCAATGGTTTTGAGGTCTTTGCTGTGGATACGTATAATTATGGTCCTTTTTAACAGAAATGGGGTTTTTAAGTTGATTTCTCCCTCACAATTTTTTTTAGTGGTGATAAATCTTTTTAATTTTTTGGGGTCATGTAGCTGTGGGGTACATCAATAATTGGGCCCTTTGGGAAAAAAAATGTGGCCTTTTTATGTGGCATTTTTTCCATCACAATTTTTTAACATGGTGAAAGTATTTTTTTAATTTTTTGGGGGCATGTGCTTTTAAATGCGCAATTTCAAAAGGGCCATTTTAAAAAAAAATGTTGTTTCTAAAAGACATTTTTCTTCACAAAATTTCCCAAGTGGGTCAAGGGTCTGCTTTGAATTTTTGGGGGGGATTTTGCTTTGAAATGCAGCAACTAAGGTCCTATTTTTAAAAAAAATGTTTTTTTAACGACATTTGTTTTCACAATTTTCCAAAAATGGCTCAAGGGGTTTTATGCTTTGAATTTTTGGGGGCATTTTGGGTTTGAAATGCAGCTATCTAAGGTCCATTATAAAAAAGTTGTTTCTAACGCATTTGTTCTTTACAATTGTCAAGAGTGGCTCAAGGGGGATGGTGCTGTCAAAACAGGAATAGGGAGGACACTGTTTTTAAATTTGACACATATTGCAAAATACTTTTTTTGCAAGATCTTTAAAATGCTATCAATCCCGTATTGAGACAACCCAATTTTTTTAAAAAATTAAAAAAAAGAGAAACAAAGCTGGTGGGATTACATCCTATTTTAAAAAAGTGTTTTCTAGAATTAAAAATACTAAAAAAAATTGCATTTCAAAAAAGCTGGTAAAAAAAATTCCTCTGAATTTTTCAAGGGGGACAGGAAAACTTGACCAGATGAGGTTATTCAGAGGACAGGGGTATGGACCGGGACAGAGAACAAAGTACAGAGACAATTTTTCCCAGCACGTTAGTAAAATAAGAAAAAAAATCCCAAAAAAAAGGGACCTGGGTGGAACAGGGGGTGTAAAACCACCAGTATTTCCAAGTGAAGCTCAATTGGTCCGCACTCATACGGAGGGGGAAACCAAACGGGGGTTTTTTAGGAAAAAAGGGGGAAAGTTTTTATTTTTTCCAGTTTTTTTTTGGGGAAACTTGTAATTGGTTTTTGGGGGTTTTAAAGACTCTTTTTTTCCGGGCCTTTTTTGGGGGGAATTTCTTGGTTGGGGGGGTCCGGAAAAAAAAGGGGGTTTTAAAAAAGGTTTAAATTTTGGGGCCCAAATTTTTTGCGGTACAGGACAATATAGTCAATGTCCCCGTTAAAATAAAATGGTGGTTTAAAGACCCTTTTTCCGGCACTTTTTAATCTGGGGGCATGCGGTTTGGGCTATGCTGTGGCCCCGGACGGTATAGTCTTGTAGGAAACTAAAATGGTGGTTTAAAGATCCTTTTCCCACACTTTTGAATCTTGGGTCAACAGTTTAATGGCATTCTGCGGGACAGGAAGAAATTTTTCAAGTCCAGTTCAACTAAAATGGGGTTAAAGACTCCTTTTTTCCGGCACTTTTTAATCTGGGGGGCTGAGGTTTTGGGGCTCATGTTGGCCCCGGACAGGGATGGGCAATGTCCTTTTCAACTAAAATGGTGGTTGAAAGATCCTTTTTCGGCACTTTTTAAAACTGGGGGTCATGCAGGTTTGGGGCTCATGCGCGTTTCCCGGACAGGGATATTCAATGTCCGTTCAAGTAAAATGATGGTTCAAATTATATGCCTTCTGGGACTTTTTAAATTTTTGGGGTGTGAGGTTTAAGGGTCATGCTGTGGTAAAGACGGGTAGGAATTTTGTGTTTTTTTTTTTTCTGTGGCTTTTTTAACCTTTGGTGTTGCCTAAAAATGTAGCACTATCCATTTGACTGTTTTGTGGATGTTAATTCCAGCTTCTCCCGCCTGTTTTGGGGGTAAGAATAAGGTTTGTTGCCTCCCATAGACTTTTTTTTGGTCATCACTATAACGACCCCCTCCTTCACTATCTTTTCGTGGGTCGACATCGACCCTCGACCATGTCGAGTCAACTATTTGCCAAACCCCATGATGACGACATTTTTTGGGGCCCTGATGGGGGAGGGAGGTAAGACTGCTGGGTGCAGGTTGCATTAACCACTGAAGGAAGATTGGCACCTGTTTGTTACTGGGTTCACGGGGGCCCCGACCCAGGTACGGCTGACGGCCCCGAAAATGACGATCCCTGGCTGCATGTTTTCGCCAGCACTGGAAGGAGCCCCCTTCTTCGTACCCATACCTCCCTGTCCTACCCCCCTCTTTTTTCTCGCTTACCCATGAAATTTTGCTTTATTTTCGAATATAAAAATTTTAGAAGGTATGGGGAAAAGTTTTTGGAAAATCTCTTTTTAAAAACGGCAAATCACACTATTCCAAAACCCCAAATCAAAAAAAAAATTGCGGATTCAAATATAACTGCAAAGTAGATCTATCAACAAAGCTGGCCTGCGCCAAAGTGAAAAAACACGTATCTGAAATGTATTCGGATAATAAAACGTATTTTTTGGCACCTATCAATTCACCTGTGGTGACTACAAAATTGCTGGATTCAAATTTAACTGAAAGTGATCTATCACAAAACTGGGCCCGCGCCAAAATAAAAAACGATTGAAATGTATTTGGATAAACAAGGGTTTTTTTGGCACTATCAATTTACCTTGGTGACTATAAATTTCTGATTCTTTTCAAAGTGCCATCATAAAAAAGCTGATGCGCCAAAGTGAAAAAACACGTATCTGATGTATTTCGATAATACAAGATATTTTTGGCACCTTTCAATTCACCTGTGGTGACTATAAATTGCTGGATTCAAGATTTAAGTGCAAGCTGCCTCAATGAACAAAGCTGTAGTGCGCCAAAGTCAAAAAACACGTACCCGTTATGTATTCGTATAATTAAAGATATTTTTGGCACCTTTCAATTCACCTTTTGTGACTATATAATTGCTGGTTTAAAATTTTATTGCAAGATGCCTCTATTAACAAAGCTGTAGTGCGCCAAAGTCAAAAAACACGTATCTGTTATGTATTCGTATAATAAAAGATATTTTTGGCACCTTTCAATTCACCTGTGGTGACTATAAAATTGCTGTATTCAAATTTAAGTGCAAGCTGCCTCAATGAACAAAGCTGTAGTGCGCCGAAGTCAAAAAACACGTATCTGTTATGTATTCGTATAATACAAGATATTTTTGGCACCTTTCAATTCACCTGTGGTGACTATAAAATTGCTGGATTCAGATTTAAGTGCAAGCTGCCTCAATGAACAAAGCTGTAGTGCGCCAAAGTAAAAAAACACGTATCTGTTATGTATTCGTATAATAAAAGATATTTTTGGCACCTTTCAATTCACCTGTGGTGACTATAAATTTGCTGGATTCAAATTTAAGTGCAAGGTGCATATATCAACAAAGGTGGAATGGGCAAAATTGAAAATTAACACCTATCTGAAATGTATACTGATAATAAAAGTGGAGTTTTGCACCTAACAAAGAGACTGTCAGTTACTAGAAAAGATGTGTATCCTAATATAAGTTCAGGCGGCCCAATATCCATGAAATATTTCAATAGAAAACTGTTAATAATACAGCTATTGCAGTGCTTTGTCTACACTAAGTCTTGGTGAACTTTATCCAGTATTCTTTATAGAGCTTGTCTGTGTTCGGCCCCCCCCCAGCTCTCCCCCGTGACTTTACAGTGGTAGATGCTCCTTTAAAATTCTCTAGCTAACTACATAAAATCTTCCAATCTCTAATCTAACTAAATTGTAAGGATCACAGCTAATAGTAGAGGTTTCTCTGTGAAGAAATAGAATAATTTCGCTGAGCTGTTTGGCCACAAGCAGAGCGCACGTCCTTCTGCTCTGAGACGCTGAGAGACACTGAGGCTGAACAGGAAACGCTGTTCTATGTAAAACGAGGTCATGTGATTTTTCCTGCCAATCGCACACATACACATCCCAGTCATGACGTCGCGCACACATCTCACCCTGCTCTATTCTGTAAGCTGATTTGCTGGCCGCCAAAATGACAGGAAGCGCCGAAAATGGCTCGATCTTAATAGATGATGCACAGATTTTAACCTAAATTATCGCATGATCTAAAAATTTCGATCAACATAAAAACTGTGCCGATTTCAACTTTGTCGATAATAATCGCTCAACACTACTCCTGACTCCCTCATACATGGCGCATGTTTAAGTGATAACTTTACTGTAGTAAACGTGTGACATTCGGCTGTTTATCACCTTATGATACAATAACCAAGCTATTTAGGTAGAACAGACAATGACAAGCAAAGTTTTGATCTTTTGAACTCTTGTGGGTAGAGTTGAAGAAAGAGCTGTATTTGTATCCAAGTCCAGTCTGCACCAACATTGGGAATGTGTAGAAGAGACCTGGCATCAGATTTTGGTCAAGACATGCTTGAATCCAATCCAGAGCCCAGAAGGATTTAGGCAGTATTGAAAGCCAAAGATGGATTTCCCAAATACTAACAAAATAATAAAAAATTAACATTTTGATTTTTAGGAGCAAAACAGTAACAATGCAGGAAAGAATCTGCAGATGCTAAATACTTGCAAGTCAAATTTATGTATAAGATAGGTAAGATGACTGTATATAAAATTACAGTAGCCTCATGTACAAAGCTTAAGTGGATGGAGAGATATGGAGCCTGAAAGTCACATATGCAAAGCACTGCAGGAACATTTGTGGAGCCTCTGAGAAATAGTATTGCCTCCATCAGATCCTGCATAGATGACCTCACATCTGAACTCATTATGTCCAGGCTAGAGAACGGCCTCTCTACACTAACTTGGGTTGGGGGGCAAAGCGGTGACCACAGGGGCAACATCTCTAACAATGTCAGGGTTTAAAGGAATTGCCTCAGCCATAGTCAGTTTTGATGAATGGTTGAACTCTTCTACTTCTTTGAACAATTTTACTGAAATCTGTTTGCCATGGGAGCAGAATCTTTTCCCCTGGGGCAGCGTTTTGCCTGCTTCATGTCATCAATTACACCACTCATGTGATAAGGCTGAAGATATGGGAGCAGTAGCACTGGCCAGATCCAATTCCTCTTGCTCTTTACACTGCATTGAACTAACTGGAACAACTAATTATATATTTTGGGAGTCGGAGTCAGTCCATTTTATGACGACTCCGATTCCTGCAAAATAGGCACCGACTCCGACCACAGCCCTGGTTTTATTAACTCACCGGGAAGTGGCCACTACCGATATAAGCACTGCAGATCCGTAGAATTAACAAAAAATTTATTTTGAAGTAACACATTTCATGTGGATACACTTCATCAGACTTCTAAAGTGTATCCACATGAAACACGTTACTTCAAAACAAACCTTTTGTTATTTCTACAGATTTGCAGTGCTTATATCGGTATCAGCCACTTCCCGGTGATTTAGTAGAACCAGCCTTCTGCTTATTGCTGTTTTTCCTGAAATCGAAGTGACTTGGAACAGGATTGGCCATAGGAACCAGCAGCTGCGATCCACACTTCATACCGGCTTTGCAACACAGAGAGTTGTGCCTCCTTTCTCAAAGCACAACAAAAGCAGGTGACCAGTTATATACTCACCACATTTTCTTTTAATTATTTACAGTATCAACTAGTGGTGCACTCTTTGTGGTGTTTGTTCTTTCCTTATTTTGTCATTTACGTGGAAGGCATTCTCAACTGATATTGGTATGGATCAATCCTTGCAGATCATATACACCTATACATGCTGATTGTCTTTTCTGGGGCAGATAGGATCTTCTAGCAATTGATATCCATTTTATCAACAAGCTTATAAAACGATGTTCATAAAGTGACCATTGATGCTGATTAGCCTCTTGTGATATTCTCGATTTATCCTCAAGGTAAACTTGTAAACAGATTCTGTCCCTCGTATTCTATGCATACAAAATAGTCTGATATTTACAGTGTTTCTTACATGCTATCCAGAGATAACCAGTAGATATGGTTCCAGTAGCGTGAGCATTAAGCTATCTCTTGCAGTAAGGCTAAATTTGAGCCGAAGCTTCTTACGGCCTGCAGCAAAAGAGGGAATTAGTGGGTGCCATCAGCAATAATATGGCCAGTACACAATCACTGTCAGACAACACAGAGGGTATGTGCCTGGAATATAGTAAGAAAGGTAAAATAGCAGTATTGGTCACTATAAAATCAATTCTTGAATAAGAATAATGTGCTGGGAAAAAGTATTAGTACAAACCAAAAAGGCCAAAAGACATGCTTTTACCATCAGATTTTCATGCAGAATTCAGGTTTTGAAATCTGCAAAAATCGGAGTGCAAAACCATCCACATAGACCTCAATTGAAAATTCGAGCTGTAGTCTACACAACTTAGATTTTCAATAGGTCAGACTGCAAAAATGCAGTTTTTGCAAAAAAAAAAAATTGGAACATGTTAATTTTTTTCTGCTGGATTTTTGGTCAAAAAAAGAAACTCATCTCAACATCTCTATGTCAATTCTGCTTCCAAAACCCTAGATATATGAATGGGACTTGCAAATAAAGTGGGAAAAAATCCAAACTAAAAAACAGTCAGTTTTGACTAGTGTTGTGTGGACGCAGTCTAAGGGTATGTCTACATTGAAGGGTTTTTAAGTCAGATTTTAACATGGATTTTGGATTTGAAAACCATCAAAATATAACTGCAAATCCATTCCCATAGATGTCAATACAAAATCTGAGCTGTAGTCTATAAAGCTCGTATTTTCTGAGGTTAGATATTTATATATACACTTATATATATACACTATATAGATGCAGGTTAGTATACCCCTCAAATTTGTGTAACTATTGTAAGATATCTTTTCATGGCACAATACTGAAGATATGACACTTTGATACAATGTAAAATAGCCAGTGCACAGCTTGTATAAGAGTGTACATTTGGTGTGTCCTTAAAATAACTCACCACACAGTAATCAATGTCTAAACCACTGGCAACAAAAGTGAGTACACCCCTAGGTGAAAATGGACAAATTGTGCCCAATTTGTCATTTTCCCTCCACTAAGTCATGTGACTCCTTGGTATTACAAGGTTTCAGGTGTCAATGGGAAGCAGGTGTGTTAAATTTGGTGTTGTTGCTCATACACTCTCTCATATTGGTTACCGGAAGTTCAGAATCACACCTCATGGCAAAGAACTCTCTAAGGATCTGAAAAAAATAACTGTTGCTCTACACAAAGGCCTAGGCTATGAGATGCCTGAGGCTGGGCTGTAGCACAGTTTTCAAGACCATCCAGTGGCATCCTGTTAAGCTCTAGTGACCTCCATGCCTAAGAGAGTTAAGGCGCTGCTGGAAAACAATGGTGGAAAGAAAAAATATAGACACTGGGAACAATTTGTCCATTTTCACATAGTTGTGTACTAACTTTTTTTGTCAGCAGTTTAGACATTGATGGCTGTGTGTTGAGTTATTTTGAGGGCTCACCAAATTTACACTGTTATAAAAGATGTACACTGACTACTTTACATTGTATCAAAGTGTCATATTTTCAGTGTTTTCCCATTATAAGATGTATTATAATATTTACAAAAATATGAGGGATATACTCACCTGTGAGATACTGTATTTATGTATATATTGGGGAAAATAAGTATTTGAAACACTGGTGATTTTGCCACCTACAAAAGTTTTCTACCTACAAAGAATGGAGATGTCTGTAATTTTTAGGTACACTTCAACTGTGAGAGAAAGGATCTAAAAAAAATAAATTAAAAAATCACTTTGTATAATTTCCAAATAATTAATTTACACTTTATTGCATGAAATAAGTATTTGATCAACTACCAACCAGCAAGAATTCTGGCTCTCAGAGACCTGTTGTTTTTTTGTTAAGAAGCCTTCATACTCTGCACTAGATTACCTGTATTAATTGCACTTATTTGAGCTTGTTACCTGTATAAAAGACACTTGTCCACACATAGTCAATCACATTTCAACGTCTTTGTTGGTGGGAAAACTTGCAACAGCTCCAGTGTAGCACATATACTTTTTTTTCCCCACTGTAATAATATATATATATAATATATATATATATACTATATATATATATATATATATATATATATAATATATAACATATTAGTGTCTTTTCTAGACACTTTCAATATTTGACACAAGTTCGGGATATATTGCGAAGTAAAATGTTCAGTTATAAATAGTTCCAGTGCCATAAACTTACTGCAACTCTACTGCTTTGACACAACCACTTTTAGCATTATAGTGCTTTGTAGTAGTATTTTACCTAAACTCAGTGTCAGTCAATAGCAACTGTGGACCTAAATAATTTACAGATAGAGTGGGCTCCATCTGTAAGCGTGCCTGTGCCCCAACAGCACAATTAAGGGTTGCTCATGGATTTCCAAAGCAGCCAGAGACCTAATAAGTTATGGTCACTTAACAAGTTTCCCCCTATTTGAGCCTACTAGGCTATAGGGCAGGACATAATAGGCTGTGCTTAAGTATATCACTGAAAGAAATAATACACTGCAATACAGAAGTATCGCAGTGTATTATAGAAGCCATCAAACAAATTTCCCATATTAATAATAAAAAATGTTTAAATAAATTAAAAAAGTTATTACAACAAATAAAAAAAAACATACAAATATAAAAACCCCTTTACCCCTAAACTTTACTATAATACACTTTTCACTTTACATCATGATGAAAAATAAAAAAGCTCTTTTAACTTTATATTTTTTATAATAATCTTTTCCCTTTTTACTTTACATTATGATAAAAAAGAAGAAAAAACTTACAAATAATTGGTATCACCACATTCATTACAAGAACAAAAGAATGTGTTTTTTATACTGCACTGTGAACTCTGTAAAATAATTTTAAAACCTGTTTCCAAAAAGATAAAGGTGATTAAAGTCCCATCCCATATACCCCAACATAGTCCTAATAAAAACTGCAGATTAGTACCAATTAGAAATTTAGTTTCACCATAATTCAAAGAATAATGTTTGTTACTTATACCACATTGTGTACACTATACAAATTGAGACTTCAAAACAAAGTCACATTTGCTGCATTGCTCCAGAAATACAATGTTGAAATAGTGAAAGAATTTCTTTGTAATTAAGGTAAAATACAGGCTATTCATTAAATGGTTAACGAATAACATTTTTCCTTTTGTGGAAGCATGTGAAGTTTCTCACAGAAAATCTGTAAAGCCCAGATATTTTCTTTTCATGTTTTTAAACTGTTAAAGGTCAGTGACATTTTAAGATGCTTGCATGACAGCATACCCAAGAGACCAGCATCTAAAAATATTTAGAATTAACCCTTTATAGATTGTCTTGTGGCATATGGCTAAACATTCAGTAAATGTGATTAAAATAAGGTATAACAAAGATCAACATCAGTAAATCAGTAAAATATCATGAAAGAACTAAAAATATTCTAAAAATACATATAACAGGATCCAATGATCTCTAGAACAAGGTTCCTATATATGACAGTTGCAAATAGATAATCACATATTAAGTATAGTTAAAAATAGGCTTATATCCATGAAGTTAAACCAAGATCAGGAAGACGATGTGGATAAGAGAGAGGGGTTTTCTAAGTCTTAGGGCGACATGTATGAAACCTGGCACCGACACACCAGATTTAAATTGCTTTAGAGGGGTGTAGAGGGTACCCATATGTATGAAAGTGTCTCACAGCACTTTATATATGTGTCCAGTTCTACAGCAAAATTTGTCTCAGCCATGCCACTTTGAAATTGGTATGGATTTTGTCATATTTCAAGGCTTTATTTGAGCAAAGCAAGACACTACACGGAACATAAGGCAATTCTTCAAACTTAATACTAGAAGGTAAGTGAATCCTTGTGACCACAGAGACAGATACTTGACCAACAGTGGTCAGGGACATAAGAACTAGGACAGGATACAGGAACAACAGTCAGTGGAATGAGGAAGTCCAAATAGGCAGAACAAAGGGGTCACAGAAGAGGAAACCGCAAATGTGGACTAAAAATGACACCAGTGGAATGTGGACCAGGTGAGGGGTTTGGACACGAAACAGAAGGAACACCAGAAAGACTTGGACCTCCAGAGGGTCTTGGGAACATGGCACAACCAAGAGGATCTCCAGAGGAACATGGCAAGACAAGGAGGAACTCCAGAGGAACATGGCACCAACCAAAAGGAACTCCAGAGAAACAGGATGCTGACCAGGAGGAATTCCAGAGGAACACGGAGCAGACCAGTACGATCTCCAGAGAAACATGGCATGAAAAGGAGGAACACAGCACAACCAGGAGGAACTCTAGGGGAACAATGCACACCCAGGAGGATCTCCATAAGAACATTGCACCAACCAGGAGAATCTCCAGAGGAGCACGGCACTGGCCAGGAGGATCTCCAGAGGAGCACGGCACTGGCCAGGAGGATCTCCAGAGGAACACAGCACTGCCAGGGGGGAAATCTATAGGAACACAGTGCTGACAAAGGAGGAACTCCTGAGGAACACGGCATTACGAAGAGGAACTTCAGAGGAACATGACATGACTAGGAGGAACTCCAGAGGAACACAGCAGAAAGTCCTCAGGGCTAGGCAAAGGCAAGATGGGCCAGGAAGAGTAGCCAGACAAGAAACAGGAAGCTAGAGTCACAGAGACAAAAATCTTCTGATCATGTTACCAGAGGTCACAGAAGAAAGAGAACTTAGAGGGTTTGGGGTTAATGCAGCAGACCCTAGCACTAAAACACCAATACTTAGGTACTGACAGCTTGACGGGTATAACTTTTAATGCAGTCAGAGACAGTCAGCTGCCTCTGGGCAAATCCTGCAGGAATTAACTTCTGCCTTGGTGGATAGCAGTGAGACTAGAAGCAGATTCCAACCTCTAGGATCAAACATAAAGTTGCTGTCAGGCAGGAGACAGGGAAAATTGTAGATCGTGACAGATTTGTATGACAGTAATGCGTCAAATTGCGCAGGTTGGGCTTGCTGCGGCAGGAATCCTACCAGGTCGTTACCCCTGACGCAACTTGCTTGCAGTGGCATCCAAGGTACAGCATGGTACAAAATCATATATCAAACTCGTAGTCAGGGACAGACAGGAAGGTCAGGACAGTCGACAAAGGTTCATGGTTGAGAGACGGAGGCAAATGGTACGATACACAGAAACATTAACGGGACTCAGGAGACGCTTTCTCAAAAGGCTTAAGGGCACTAAACATCCAGCAATGGAGTCAGGAAAGAGGGACAATGCCCGGTAATCACCTGGTGACAGTCCCTCCTTCCCTGACTTGGCCTCCCTCTCTTTCTGGTCTGGAGGAATCTCTGGAGTAACTTATAGTCCAGAATGTTGTCTCCTGGGACCTTTCTTCTGGCTTAAAACCCTTCCACATGGCAGGGACTGGCGTGTCTATCTTAGATGGCCGTTTCCAGACCAGGTCCTCCATGGTAGGAACCTCAGAAGGCACAGAGAGAGGAAATAGTGGGAGGGAGTGATGGTGTAAAAAGCAAACGTGCTGGCAGGCTTCGAATGCAAAGAATTGTACGAAAACTCTGCCGATGGTAACAGGTTGGCCCAATCATCTTGACATGCCGAAAAGAAGTGGTACCAGTAGCTGCCGAGAACCTGATTGACCCTCTCCACTTGCCCATCCGTCTGTTGATGGTAAGCTGGAGAAAAGTCCAATTTCACCTGTAGCTGGGAGCAGAGGGAGCCCCAGAACCTCGATTAGACCCCTCAACCGAGACAATATGCTGAGGAAGAAGTGTTGGAAGAAGAGACTGGCAAGGCATGGAGTAGAGGGTAGACCCGGCAATGGAACAAAGTGGGACATCTTTGAGAACCGGTCTGTGACCGGTGGGAGGAAGATCAGTGATTAACTTCATAGCCATGTGGGTTCATGAGCTATTGGTGATAGGCAGTGTCTGAAGTAGACCTGCTGGCTTGAGGTGCGACAACTTGTTACGGGCATAAGAAGTACAAGATTCAATGAATTCTCAAACGTCCTTAATAGTGTTGATCAAACTGTTCTAGAAAAGAAGTACTAGTTCTAGTAGAACTTCTTGAATTTTTAGAACTCAAACCGATTATTTTACTGTTGGTTCGAGTAAAGTTCTAGTTCGACACACCATTTTCAGCTTAATTTTCTGCAGCATTCTGCACTTTTGGCAGCCATCCGATCAGTGTAGAGCACTTAGAACTGTCAAAAACATCATCACTGAGGCGTAGGGCTCTCATTGGCTGCTAAAATCACATGATCATGTTATATATATTTCACTGAATTGCCTTGTGAAAGCGATTTTCGGCTCCCTCTCTGTACTGTACTGTACAGACTGCTCTTAGTTAGATGGCATTTTCCTCTCCACAGACATCAATAGTTAGGGAGTTTGATATTTCTGGCTGAATATTTAGCACAACCACAAGCTGTTATTTGTCGACGTTTTCAGGCTCAAAAAATGCATAACTGTCATATACATGGATATATATTATACAGAGTGCTTGTGTTTGCTAAATCATACTCAGTGCCCAAATGATCTGTTTTTACAGTTTTGGAGGTTAAATAATTGTATTACACACCGTCTCCAAATCTCCTATGTGTTAAAGGGGCTTTTGGGCCCCCTCAGTATGCAGAGCCCCATAGAGGCTGTTACCGCTGCACCTCCTATAGCTAGACCCCTGCTTGAAAGCTGTCCTCATCTTTTCAGTTAGCTATTGAAAGGAATGAAGTATTTTAGCCTCTTAATTTTTTTATGTCACTCTTAGAGCCAAATTTTGTTCACTATCCAGTTTACTGTTATGGATGGTAATTCCAGCTTCTTCTCACCTGTATAGGTTTAAAAATTAACCAGAACATCTTCTTCCATAGACTTTAATGGTGTTCGAAGTTCGAGTTCGAATAGAACCCCGAACCGAACACACTAAAGTTCGAGGTTTTAATCACACTAGTCCTTAACAAGTTCAGGCCACCAATAAAAACGAGATATCAGAGAACAAGATCTTTGCACCCCAGATGTCCAGCAACTCGAGAGCAATGTCCCCATATTAGTATCTTCTTCCGCATGCAGGGCACACATATGTCTTGCCTGGAG
The DNA here is from genome assembly GCA_025379985.1 of Phyllomedusa bahiana. NCBI lineage: Eukaryota > Metazoa > Chordata > Amphibia > Anura > Hylidae > Phyllomedusa > Phyllomedusa bahiana. The sequence continues at coordinate 43,026 of JAODAL010011428.1, forward strand.
GGACACGCTGGAGCACCATTACTGCAGGGCGAAAATGAAAATCGAACCAGGAAAAGAAGAGTGACCATCGGGCTTGGCAGGAGTTTAGAAATTGGGCAGTCTGAAGGCTTGTATAGGAGGTTTTTGTGGTTGGTGTAAATATTGACTGAGTGATCATCCCCCTCAAGGAGATAGCACCATTCCTCCAAAGTTAGTTCAATTAACAGTAATTCCCGGTCCCCAATGGTGTAATTCTTCTCTGCAGAGGACAAAGTTTTAGAAATGAAGCCACATGTGAGGATCTTGCCTTTGGGAGCTTTTTGAGTAAGAACCTCCCAGCCCCAACTGAAGAGGCATCAACTTCTAAGAAGAATGACTTCTCTATATCAGGCAGGGAGAGCACAGGTGCAGATGCAAATGCCGATTTCAGTCTAGAGAAGGCTTCTTCAGCTGTTGGTGACCATAGCTTCGTGTTGTCATTCTTCTTGGTGAGTGCCACCATTGGAGAAACAAGAGAAGTGTGGCACGAACTGCCTATAGTAGCTGGGGAAACCCAGAAACTGCTGTATGGCTGAAAGTCAACGGGCTGTGTCCACTGCAGGACGGCAGACAATTTAATGGGGTTCATCGTAGACCCTTGTCTGATATAATATAAACGAGAAAAGGGAGACTTATCTGGTGGAAGAGGCACTTTACAAGCTTGACATAGAGGCGATTAATCTTTAAACGCCTGAGAACCTGATGTACATGGACCTGGTGGGACTCTGAATCGGGTGAAAGAAACAGGATATCATCCAGATAACCAACAACACCGGTGTAGAGGAGATCGCTTAATATGTCGTTGATGAATTCCTGGAAGACTGCTGGTGCATTACAGAGTCCAAAGGGCATAACCAGGTACTCTAAGTGCCCATCATGAGTGTTGAAGGCCACCTTGCACTCGTCTCCCTCATGGATCTTAATGTGGTTGTAAGCTCCCCACAGGTCCAGTTTAGAAAAAATCTTGGCTTCACGGAGCCGGTTAAAGAGTGCGGTAATCAACAGCAAGGGGTAACGTTTCTTTATGGTTATCTTTTTGATACTGCGGTAATCAATACATGGACGTTGGGAACCATCTTTTTTTCTCCACAAAAAAGAACCCGACACCTGCTGGAGAGGAAGAATTATGAATAAAACCCTTTTAGAGGTTCTCTTAGATGTAGGCTGACATGGCCTACAGACAGTGGATAGACTCTGCCCCAGGGAGGAGACATAATAGGCAACAGGTCTATAGGGCAGTCATAAGGACGATGAGGGGTGTCTCAGCTTGCTTCCCAGAGAAGACGTTCGCAAAGTATTGGTATGGCACGAGCAGACCTGACAAAGGCTTGAACGATGTTAGTTGAGAAGTGGGACACACCGGGAGAGACCACCAAACAGCGAGACTGGGACAGACAGGAAGGTCAGCACAGGCAGCAGGGGTTCATGGTCAGAGACACAGAGGCAAATGGTACGGTACACAGAAACAGTAACAGGACTAAAGATCCAGCAAGGGAGTCAGGAAGGGGCAGGGTTTAATAGGGACAGCGCCCGGTGATCACCAATCAATGGTGTGCTGGCCCTATAAAAAATTAACAGAGCCGGCACGTGCCCAAGGGAGCGGAGAGGCAGAGATATCAGCAGATACACAGACAGGTAAGTAGAGCTGGGACAGTGCAGAGGAGAGAGTGTGCGCGTGGCCCAACATGCGGGTCGTGAGGGTCACAGGAGCACCCATGACAGCACATAATTTAGACATATTGCGTATTTTAGGTGCATAGCTAGCATATCTGAGGCGCGTAACTACCTGAAACAAAAGAATATTAATACGTACATAGCCATGTAAAATTCTGGATCCTGTCTGGTGGCGGCTCTGGTGTCATAGATGGGGTAATCCCTGGATCAGATTAGTTCTTGCCTTGTGGGTTCCAAGTAGTATAATGTTGTACCGTGTTAGCCATAGAAAGTAGTAGAATAGTGAAGAAATCAGGCGATACCTTTTAGAGGCTAACTGAGAATATTTGATAGTGAGCTTTCGAGAGGACTAGCTCTCTTCTTCAGACTGATGTTATACAACAAACTGAAAATACACAGACTTTTTATACACACAAGAGACATGGACCTTCAAAGGATCTTAGAATTCTTAAAAATAACAAAATGCGAAATATAGGTAGAGCAGTTATTTACAACCTGTCAAGAATTAAACAGTCTGGAAACTTGTGAGGCGTGACGGGAGTAATCAGTAATTATTTCTCTTATCTTTATATGCAATCAGTGGAGATTTGTTGCACTCACAGTTCACACATAACTTGACATGAAGCTGGCATGAATATTTAACCCATTTTGCAGAGTTTTAAATTTTTGCATTAATTTATATTCCCATTCCTTCCTCTCCCTCAGAGTCTTAAAATCTCCCATTAAGACCGTTACCTGCAAATCTTCCATGGAATGATTTTCTCCAGAGAAATGTGAAATAATTTTTTTTTTATCATATTGTTCCGCAGCCTCTCAGATGTCCGAATACATAGTTGTTCTGCATATCGGCTGTTGAAGGTGTTCCGGGTTGGGTTATGCAGGGAGAAGCATATGATTTTCTCTGGAGAAAATCATTCCATGGAAGATTTGCAGGTAACGGTCTTAATGAGAGATTTTAAGACTCAGAGGGAGAGGAAGGAATGGGAATATAAATTAATGCAAAAATTTAAAACTCTGCAAAATGGGTTAAATATTCATGCCAGCTTCATGTCAAGCTATGTGTGAACTGTGAGTGCAACAAATCTCCCCTGATTGCATATAAAGATAAGATAAATAATTACTGATCACTCCCGTCACGCCTCACAAGTTTCCAGACTGTTTAATTCTTGACAGGTTGTAAATAACTGCTCTACCTATATATCGCATTTTGTTATTTTTAAGAATTCTAAGATCCTTTGAAGGTCCATGTCTCTTGTGTGTATAAAAAGTCTGTGTATTTTCAGTTTGTTGTATAACATCAATCTGAAGAAGAGAGCTAGTCCTCTCGAAAGCTCACTATCAAATATACTCAGTTAGCCTCTAAAAGGTATCGCCTGATTTCTTCACTATTCTACTACTTGTGGGTTCCAAGGCATTCACCAGTGGGGAGGCTGGGCTTGAAATTCTTGTCTCCCTCCCTTCAACCACATATTCCCCACCCTTGCTTGAACTTGATGAACTATGTAACTTAGGCACATTCAAATTCATCCCTGGCGCAAACTGATCCTAATTGTGCTGTACGACAGTTCATATAAATATATATATATAAATGTACATATATATATTATATATAATATAATATATATATATATATATATATATATATATATATATATTATATATATATATATATATATATATATAAAGAGAGAGAGAGAGAGAGGGGGGGGAGGAGAGGTGAGAGAGGGAGAGAGAGAGAAAGAAAGAGAGATAGAAAGACAGAGAGACAGAGAGAGAGTAGGGCTAAAACTGTTTTTTTGCCACAAAATACACCAAAAAAATGGTGAACCCCGATTCTGACATTGTACCCTGTGTGTTCAGATCTGCTTGCAACTCCTGAACATCCTTCACACATTGCACTAATTTCTGAACTGTAAAAAGAGAAACAGTACTAATAACACCTTCCAAGAGTAACTTTTTATTTTTCCATCTACATAGGCATATGAGCTTTTTTTTTTGCTTTCGTTTTTTGTGGGACAAGATTTACTTTTTAATGGTGTCATTGACCATACTATAAAATACAGTGTGGAAAATGAGTGTTTGATACACTGGCAATTTTGCAAGTTTTCCACTTGCAAAGAATGGAGAGGTCTGTAATTTGTATGGTAGGTACACTTTAACTGTGAGAGACAGATTCTAAAAAAAGAACTTAATATTTGGTACAGAAAACTTTGCTTGCAGTTACAGAGGTCAGACATTTCCTGTAGTTCTTGACCAAGTTTGCACACACTGCAGCAGGGATTTTGGCCCACTCCTCCATACTGATCTTCTCCAGATCTTTCAGGTTTTGGGGCTGTCACTGGGCTACATTGAGTTTCAGCTCCCTCCAAAGATTTTTGATTGGGGTCAGATCTGGAGACTGCCTCGGTCAATCCAGGACCTTAAAAATACTTCTTATGGAGCCGCTCCTTAGTGTGTGACTGTGTGTTTTAGGTTATTGCTATGGTGGAAGACCCAGTCACAACCCATCTTCAATGACCTTACTAAGGGAAAGAGGTTTGTTGGCCAAAATTTCACAATACATGGCCCCATCCATCTTTCCTTTAGTATTGTGCAGTCGTCCTGTCTCCTTTGCAGAAAAACACCCCAAAGTATGATGTTTTCACCCGCATGCTTCATGTTTTGGATGGTGTTCTTGGGGTTGTATTCATCCTTCTTCTTCCAAACACGGCCAGTGGTGTTCATACAAAAAGTTCTATTTCTCCTCTGGATCAGCCAGATGGTCACTGATGAACTTCAAATGGGCATGGACATGTGCTAGTGTGAGCAGAGGAACCTTGCATGCCCTGCCACATTTTAATCCATGACGACATGGTGTGTTACTAATAGTAATCTTTGAGACTGTGGTTCCAGCTCTATTCAGGTCATTGACCAAGTCCTCCCATGTAGTTCTAGGCTGATTCCTTTATCAGAATCATCCTTACCCCACAAAGTGAGATCTTGCATGGAACCCCAGACCGAGAAAGATGGACACTCATCTTCTGCATCTTCTTTTTTTTCTAATAATTGCACCACCAGTTGTTGCTTTCTCACCAAGCTGCTTGCCTCTTGTCCTGTAGCCCATCCCAGCCTTGTGTAAGTCTACAATTTTCTCCCTGGCGTCCTTAGACAGCTTTTTGGTTTTGGCCATGGTGGAGAGGTTGCAGTGTAATTGATTGAGTGTGTGTACAGATGTATTTTATACAGGTAATGAGTTCAAACAAGTGAATTTAATACAGGCAATTATAGCAGAAGGGCTTCTTAAAGAAAAACTAACAGGTCTGTGAGAGCCATTCTTGCTGGTTGGTAGGTGATCAAATACTTATTTCATGCAATAAAATGCAAATTAATTATTTAAAAATCATACATTGTGATTTTCTAGAATTTTTTTTAGATTCTATCTCTCACACTTGAAATCCTCTCCATTCTTAGTAGATGGAAAACCTTGCAAAATTGCCAGTGCATCAAATGCTTATTTTTCCCACTATATACTGGGAAACCCCAAAAATTTCTAAGTGGGATAAAAAACCATACTTGTGTGATATTTTTACGGCATTCATTATTCAGTATAATTTATGTGTTATCTGTATTTTGCAGATAACACAAATATCAAATATGTAGGGTTTTCATTATATTTTAGAATTGTAAAAAAAAGCAAACATTCTCTTATTTTTACATTTGTGCCATAGGCAAGGAATAATAGGAAATGAATGAAAATCCTACAAACAACAGTGCTACTACTACAGGACAAAAGATCGTGTCACCTAGTAGTCATGTATCTTAGGAGGACTTTACATTAAAGTAAAAAAAAGAAATAAAAGTTTGAAATAAATAAAAGCTTAAATCTTTCCCATTTTGTCATTTTACAAATAAAAAATAAAAAGCTACACAAAATTAGTATTGCAAGGTTTGTGAAAGTCGACCTATAAAAATATAACATAATTTATCCCGTACGCTGGACACTGTAGAAGAAAAAAATTATAAACCCCAAAATTGTGTTTTTTTTTAGTAGTTTCACATCCACAAAAAATTGGAATAAAAAGTGATTAAAAAGTCACATATATCCTAAAATGCTACCAGTAAAAAATACACTTGAGTCCACACTTTTTGTTTCAAACTTGTTTTCCTTATTCTCCTCCTCTAAAACCTATATGCGACTTATGGTAAAAATATGGTTGGCTTGTTAAATTTCGACAAAACATTGTTGATAGAGGGGTGTAAACACCAGAGCACAAAACTACATAGCTTCAAAAGATCTAAATTGGTCAGTAAGAAACATAAATAAGCTACTTGGCTACTGAAAATAAACAACAGGGTTGAAATCCCATCCAGGGCTCTAGTGCCTGTTAGGGAACAGAGAGTTAGTTGGTAACTTAGGGAAACTTGTGTTCACATGCAAGAGATAAGATCTGGTCTAGCTCTGAAAGGAAGCAAAATCAGAACAGCAATGTATTTTGTAATAGAGTCTTTATTTACCTTTCTTACCTGTTTAAATCTTATAAATACCCCTATAAGAGCCTTTCAAATAGTTTAAGCTTATTGGTGTTTAATTACACGGCTAAGACCTGATATCTTATTTTGATCCAAATATCAATGATTTAATTTGGGCTGACTCAAAGTGCATTTTGTTAGAATTAATGAAAAAAATGTCTATAATGCTAACTTTTATCATAACTCTCAGTTGAAGTTAGGTTTGGAATTGGATAGGATTAGGGTTGGAGTTACAGCTGTGGTTGATCAAGACCAAAAAACACCTTCACATTTTTCGTCTAAAGACTTTATTGAAAATAAGGATTAGGACTTAATCCTGAATATGTTGACAGGTTTGGCCAAATTGCTGTTGGACTGAACAGAGATCTTTATGAGCAACACTAATTACTAAATCTTCATGCTTGTTTTAATAACACTAAGTATGATCACCTACAATTCTACAATGACTAGAACTGAATACAACCCTCAGTGAGTATAAGACTAACATAGCTTATTCTTTCCTCTATGGTTTAATCCTTATTTTTGAACAATAAGCTAAATTTTAATACTTGTTGATACTCAAAGGCAAAAATTTCTAAAAGAAACATGAAAACTATAACATTTTACAAGGAATTAGCATATAAAAATATTGCAGGTTATCATACAGACTGTAAACCCTCTCTGCAGAGTTCATTCTCTCTTTGTAACTCATTTAGTTTTTGTATTAAGTTTATTGTACTTATTTATTGTCTTATATATTCAAACTCTCTCTTCTTATGGACAGCTCTCTCTGGAATTAACGGCACTTTAAAATAAGCAATAATAAAGAAAACTCCTTTTAAAATTTCAGCCAACATGGGTATCAGCTTATAGCTCCTTGTCCAGCTTACCATCAAGGGAAATTGCAGTCCGAAACACCTTCCTTGGAGTGGTCAATTAAAGTGGAAACTACAAATTAAATGCCAGACGATAAAATTAATGCCGTATTATAAAAGAATGTGATAGACTAGGTCTCTGGAGCACCTTTCGAGTGCCTGCCACCTATACCTAATAGAAGTGTCCCAACCATGCTGCCCAAAAGCCCTGAAGGAGCTTGAATGTGAATCTCAAAATATACAATACTCAGAATAACTCTTAAGGATAATAGTTAAGGAAAAATAGCTTATTGGAAATTTTTGGTAATGTTTACTTTTGTAAATTTGTGTTTTCTGAGTATGTAATGAAGGGATAATAATGATTATATTCTTAGTATTAGAATTTAGTGCAGAATCTTTGTGCTATCGTGCAGACTCCGTATTACAGAAGAGCTGCATTTCGAGCTTCTAAAGCAGACATTAAGACCTTTACTGAGAAAAAAAAATATCCCCCAGAGCAACATTAAGCATGTCCTTATTGTTAATTCAATGCAAAAATTACAAGGTTAAAGCACTATGTAGGTAGAAATGCTAAAATGTGCTAATGAAAAAATGATGCAGTAGGAAGGTTATTGTACAGGCATAGCTTGTATTCATCCTTCTGGTATTCAGCCATAAAATATCAACATTAAAGTTTCCTTTCTTATTGATCCTGTATACTTTTATATTAATTTTACTTATATAGCCTACAGCAGTCATTTTGCTAATACCGTACTTCAACAATAATCGCAACGAATTGGCTTTTAACCATAGAGTATTAAAGCTCTGTAATTACAATATGCAAAGGCAGCAGCCATTAAATGACTTTGAGACTCAGCACCAATTCTTTTAGTGCTGGTTAAAGCTAAACATATTTTAAAAACAAAATGCATACTAAATAAAACTAAATAAAAAATATTTAACCAGTTAAAGGCTGCCTACCAAAACTGTATGACCCTTAAACCCACACACATTTAAGCTGGCTATCTAGGTAAATAGGAAGCCATATTCCAGATACCAGGCACTGAAGTGAGAAAACAGAATCAGTTCAATGAGTAGTCTGCTAGTTCTGTTTGGTCACTGATAACACAATTTCTATGATAGTGGTATAATAAGGTTGCTGCTGGGTCTACCTAGATCCATACATTTCTAGCAGGGACACATGTACTTACAACTGAATTAAATTTCTTAATAGGAGAAAGACATGAGCGGCACTCACCAATTATTTCTTTTAAATCTTTATTCCATTAGACATGTCAGGATAAAAGCACATGCACTCTGGCCAGAGTGCATGTGCTTTTATCCTGACATGTCTAATGGAATAAAGATTTAAAGAAATAATTGGTGAGTGCCGCTCATACCTTTCTCCTATTATGTAATTCTATATGGACTTTCTCTGTCTGGAGCTGAGCACCATCATGAAGCCTTTGAGGTGAATAGATTTTGAAGTAAATGCATTGATTGTTTCTGAGCCGCAACACTGGGAGACGGTGCCGTCTTGTTTTGCTTCTGCTGTGATTTGAATTAAATTTCTCTTTAACTGGGATTATTGAGGCATCCAAAAATATAGCGCAAAAATATACTGTAAAACTTATGTTAAATTCAGTAAAAACATCTACATGTATAGTCATATTAGTCCACCCTCTTACCGATCAATATTGGACCTGAGAAAGCCCATATTTTGGCAAAATGCGTTGTTTGTTAATGAAGAGATTATAAATTGACGATCCCTCAACCTTGATAAGTAATTAGGGCTAGGAAGAAGCTGGATGCTGTCCAGGAGACAGGACAGAATTATTATGCTAGATGTTCCCATCATGCACTTTTAAGGTTTATCCATAAGATATGCCTTCAAAATCTGATAGGTGTGGGTCCCATTCTGGGACCCGCATCTATTTCAGAAACAGGCCTTCAAAAGTGTCATCTCAAAACTTAGGGCCACATGTATGAAAGCTGTTTACTTTTTTGCCCAGAGTAACCTATGGGCAAAAAAGTGAGTTTTAGACCTAAACAGTTTTCATACATGTGGCCCTAAGGGCTTGTGCATGACTCTTCATTATGCTCTAGAGGAGTTCCAAAAAACAGCCAAATAAACTGCACCACTGTAATCAAAATTCCCAGAGAACAAAATAAAGAATCATGGTGGGAACACCCCTTTAAGTTCTGTGCTTTGCTGCAACCATGATAAAGTGAGCTTTTCTATTTACTACTTGCCTATTTTGATTGTATTCAACAATCAACACTATTTAAATAAATCACCCTTATTTTAGCGTCTATCTCTCCTGATACCGGAGTCCTGAGCTGAGCTTCTTCTTGAACACTAAATAATAAGCCTCATTTATCAAATCTATCTTACAGTAAGACTGTGTTTGTCATCTATAGCAACCAATCAAAGCTCAGCTATAACTTTACAAATGCAGTTTAAAAAATAAAAGTTGGCCACTGCTGAGTTACTACAGGCAACAAAGACAGTTTAACTGTTATACAGATTTGATAAATAACGCCCAATATTGTAGCATTAGTTCCATTTCTCTCTCATTCATTGCTAGGTTTAAATTTATGATATATATTTCTGTACTGAAGGAAATAATTAAAACAATGTTTTGGAAGATGCCTACAGTCCCACTAAGCAGACCCTTATAGGTTTATTTAGGTGCACATCCACATTAAAATGGTGGATATGGAAGGCTTACACTGATCTAAAGAGGAATCTTGATATATGTACAAATGCCTCACAGACCATCAATATGTTTATGTCTTCATGTACTGTACAAGTAATTACGCCTTATAGATCTTATAACACATTGATCATATCCACAATGTACATGTTAAACATTAGCTTATTTGCTTTACATGTTTTTCTACAATGTCCATAGTGCATTTTTGTACAGTTTCCTTAATGTTGGGCAAAGTACCTTCTGAGATCAGTCCATGCAGTGCTTGCACAGTTTACCCCATTCTTTCTATATAGCCGACCGAGTGTGCACAGTTATATTCATAATCGCCATAGACATGAATGGAGGATGGCTGTGCAAACAAGACTACCTCCCTTTTTTGTGAGGCCGGCTACTAGTAAGCTTCAAGTTGGCCTCAGAAAGGACTTTTCCAAATGGTAAAACACTGCTAACATCTTTTAAGAAATGTATTATTGTGCCTGGAAAGTAGTAAATGTGTTTTACTAAATTCAGCAGACATGGATGTAAAATTAACAGTAAGTTAATTTGTTTGTGCCTGAGATAAACACGTATCCATCCCTAAAAGAGAAATGCAAAGGAAAGGACCATTTTGGTTGTGTATGCCATGCTTCTTTGATGATTCCATATTTTCTAATCAAATTACTTGATTTTTATACAAAGACTTTAAAAAAAAATTGGCAGGAAAATTAAACTGAACTTAATTGGAAAAAATACATAGATTTTTATCATTTTTACAAGTTAAACTTAAGGAAAGACATATAAGTAAAATGTATTTAAAAAATTGTTGCTTGCAAAAAAATAAAACCTGATGTGCTATAGATAGCTAAATCCCTAGCAACCAGTATAGTCGATTGTGCTTAGATTTTTAAACTATTGGCTGCTTTAAGCAATCCTTTTTTTCACTGTGTGCCATGCATTTTATAAATATTCCTTACTTGAAACCTAATGCACAAATCACATTTCACAGAAAAGTCCAAAAATACTGCTGTTATGACACGCTGCAAGACAGATGGTGCGTACGACAGTTAATAGGATTTATTCATTAGCGCTGATCTACAGCACATAACTTGAATATTTGTTTGATTTTAATAAAAAAAACAGCTCTCTACTACATTGGGAAGGTTGAAAAATGTACATATAATTAACTTATTGAACGTATAAAGGGATAACATCCAAAAATGATGTATAAAATATAAATTCAAAAATCAATTTGAAATAAATATTATTTTTAGAACATCACATCCAAATTATATAATATCCTACACTGATCTCTGAAAGAGAGGAACTTTATTTTTAGTGTTAATTAGTAAAATATTCTTGTATAAAATAGACTTTAAAGGTATAATCTATATGTAATTCATAAAAGTAATTTAACACAAAAAAAGAAAATGAATGCTAAACATATATATGCTCAGAAGATGTAGAGATAAAAAAAAAATCCAAATACAACCCACATTTGAATTCTAAGGAAATACAATGTGCTATACTGCCATCTAGTGTTTCCTTCTACTACTATTCCATAGAAGTAGAGAATGATGATGATTATAATAATATCAATAATAATATATTTTAAACTTTTCACTAAATCTCTGAAAACAAATCACTCTGACTTGCAAATCCTTAAAAAGAATTATTTGATTTTATCATCTTCATAGATAAATGAATCTTTATTCATTATCCAAAATCACTTTGATTCTAACATCTTCATTTTTATTGTATACACGTTTCATTTGCTTTTCTAAGTATAAAAAACACAATGCGTGGGAAAACTTTTGTATTTTTTAGTAAATTGCAGATTTGAGCATGTCTTCAGCTTCAGTTCACTCCTACATGAATAAAATACAATAACATCAATAGCAATGTGACATCTAAAGCTTTATCATATGTCAGATGCCTTATTCCTTGTAATCTCATTTGATACAGTTAAACCATGTTACAATTCTACTGTATTAACTTAACATAAATTTAAGGCTGAATACAAACTATTTTGCTGTGTTGCTGTGTCTGTTTGACATGCGCTCCTAGCGCCTGGGTCAAACATATCTATAGGCCTTTATGTAAATGACAGGTCAAAAGCATGTTTGTCGAGCTCATATATGTCTGTGTACTTATTTTTTAACTGTATCAAAAAGCAATGTTTGTTGTGCTTTTCTTTACAGAGGCACTTTGCAAAAAAGTCTATACTACATGTTAAAAATGTTACCATGGACCATTCCCTTCGCTGTGGGTAAACCCATTTTACCTGTTGCTGCACCATGCAGTGTCTTGTTCCCACTGTTCGCTGGCTTCCCCATTTTGTTGGGTCCTCACTAGGGCACACAGTTGTGGCCTTGGTGAATTAAAGGACCAGTGTACATGACCCGCCTTTTCCAGTCTGTTACCTAAAACTTCCAAAAGGGCACCTCCCCTTTAAATTGCTCTCAGATTGTTGGTGTGCATTGTTCTGAACTATATGCAGTGAGCCATTTCTCTGTTCTGACCCTCAGCTTGTTTCTAACATCTTCTTTTGTTAGCTGCTTGCTCTGACATTCTGCCTGTGACTTGATTATGTAAGCACTATAATGGGTAAGTAAAGGTAAGCCACAAAAAAACAATTTTGATACAGATAGTCAAGAAGCTTCTAGATTATCACTGGACAAGACTATAAAACTTAACTTTTAATAATACACATAAAAAATGTAAAAAGAAATTGAGAAAAATCAAATATGCATAATAACACATATAAAGTTTAAGTACAATTCCACTACGCAGTATATACGGCAAAGCAATAACACAGAAATAGTATATACTCTCCCTATTAGTCCCTAATATCTAATGTGCCTGACAAAAGAAGGGGGTGTAGATAAATCGCCCTGATGAGGATGACCCTACCTGGAACTTAGGCTAGCAAGCCCTAGATAACCCTATATGTGAGAATAAGCCTAAATACAAAAATGATCATCAAATCTGAAAATAAATAACCCGACGAGTTTCGTTCCCTAAGTCACAAGGGAATTCCTGCATACTTCAGATATGTGACCACACACTGAACATTGACACCCTCCTTGTGTCCGGACTGAGACAGACCTAGAAGACCTGTAAGTAGCATGTCTTTATCCTTTCAGCCCAGAGTTTTTGGTCACTACCATTCAATGTGTGTATGCATGCATCCTTATCTTGGCCACTGCCATTTAATTTGAGTATACATACATTCTTAACACTCTGTTGCTATACCATTTTTATTTACATTTTGGGTCTTTCTAGTGTTTGCTTTATTCCTATACCAACTTATATTTTTGTGTCTAACAACTGTATTTGACTCTTGTACCAACTAATAGTTATACATCTATTCAAATCTGCTTTTTGATAAGACATTACCCCTGATGAATTCCCTTGTGACTTTGGGAAGGAATATATATAACGTAATGTATATAATTTATACCTCCAAAGTACCCGTAAATAGTGAATACCCTATCTTTAGTTTTGTTGCAGCTAAGATATACAGTTGAAACCAGAAGTTTACATACAGTAAAAAGACACATATGCATATTTTTCTCACTATCCGACATGAAATCAGAATAAACCTTATACATTTTAGGTCACTTAGGATTACCAAAATTAGTTATATTTGCCAAATGCCAGAATAATGAGAAAGAATTTTTACGGCATTTTTATCACTTTCTGCAAAGTCGGAAGTTTGCATACACTAGGATTATTATGCCTTTAAACAATTTGAGACAGCCCATATGATGATGTCATGTCGTTGGAAGCTTCTAATAGGTTTACTGGCAACATCTGAGTTAAGTAGAGACACACCCATGGATGTATATTTTAAGACACACCAGAAACACACTGCTTCTGTATTTAACATTATGAGAAAGAAATCAGCCAGGATATCAGAAATGGAATTGTGGACTTGCACGAATCTGGCTCATCTTTGGGAGCGATTTCCAGATACCTGAAGTTGCCTCATTCATCTGTATAAACAATTATACACACGTACAAACAACATGGGAATGTCCAGCCATCATACCGCTCAGGAAGGAGATGTGTCTCAGAGATGAACGTGCTTTGGTCCAACATGTGCATATCAACCCAAAGCAAAAGACCTTGTGAAGATGCTGCCGGAAGCTGGTAACATTGTGTCATTAGAACATTTGTAGCAATATGACCAAAGCTGAAAGTTTTATAAATTTTAATAATGTTAAAAGTATAACAAGCAACACATTGCTAGACGCATAGACAAATTGGCGGAATACTTATCGGGAAGTCTTCAGTGTAGCATGACTTTCAAAACCGCATGAAGCTAGGAGAGGAGTAGCTGGACGCTGCGCACGGATGTGCGGATGTCCGAAGCGTCCAGCTACTCCTCTCCTAGCTTCATGCGGTTTTGAAAGTCATGCTACACTGAAGACTTCCCGATAAGTATTCCGCCAATTTGTCTATGCGTCTAGCAATGTGTTGCTTGTTATACTTTTAACATTATTAAAATTTATAAAACTTTCAGCTTTGGTCATATTGCTACAAATGTTCTAATGACAGGGATGGTAAACCCGTAACGACTGGAAGGTTAGGCGGCGACTTATACTGCATATAACAGGACTTTGCAATTTAAAACATTGTGTCATTATCCACAGTACAGAAATGAGTACTAAATCAACATGGACTGAAAGGGCACTCTCTCCAAAAGAAACATATAAAAGCCAGATTAATGTTTGCAAATGCACACCGACATTATTGGAGACATGTCCTGTGGTCTGACGAAATTGAACTGTTTGACTATAATGACCATCGTTAAAAAAGGAGAAGCTTGAAAGCCTAAGAACATTATCCCAACTGTGAAACAAGGGAGTGGCAACATCATGCTGTGGGGACGTTTTGCTGCAGGATGGACTGCTGCACTTCACAAAATAGATAACATCTTATTGAAAATGTATGGACAAAGCTGAAAAGACAGGTGCGAGCATGGCGACCTACAAACATGGCTCAGTTACACCAGTTCTGTTTTGAGGAATGGGCCAAAATTTCTACCAACTTTCGTGAGAAGCTTGTGGAAGGATATCCAAAACGTTTGACCCAAGTCATACAGTGTAGGGGCAATGCTGCCAAATATTAATGAAGAGTAATAAAAATGTCTTAACAATGTTTCTCTCACATTATTCTGGCACTTGGTAAATCTAAACAATCTTCCAGTTTCAATACTATATATATGTTGAAACTGGAAGATTATTTAGATTTACATATACAGTATGTATATGTTGAAAATGGTAGATCATCTGTTAGATATATTATATTTTATATATAATATATATATATAATATATATATATATATATAATATATATATATATATATTATATATATATATATTATATTTATATAATATATAAAGTATATGTAGTAGTATATGAAACAGAGATCATGTACCTCTGTATAATGACAAAATAATATTTTGCACTGTAGCCACATGATTGGGGTGCACTGGAGGGAGTCGTAATACATGCAAACCCTCTCTGAACCATTTAATGCATATAGATTTATTACATTATTAAGTTCAAAAGGAGCTGCACTTAACCCTGTACAATGAGCTCAACTAGTAGTGGCTGCTTAAAAACAGAATTTTATTCGACAACTAATTAGGTAAATTGCCAGCCAGTAAAATCCTTTAGATAATGTACTGTCAGTAATGACATATGCTGTAGTTAAATAAAAAAGAAGCATTTAAAAGGACTCTTAATAATAGAACACCACTCTGAGTCATTCAATGACTATAATATATTATAAAGTTCAGCATGAGCAATGTAGACACTTAATCTACCGTTTTGATTGGCCACTAGACAAACAAACATGTATCAGGTAGCATAGAAGCTTAGAGAATAACACGGTTGTCTTGCCGGACCAGAGTACTTGGTTGAAATCCAACCACAGACAACATCATGGAGTTTGTATGCTTACCACCTGTATTTTCATGGGTTTTCTCCTACACCTCAAATGCATAAACATAGGAATAATTTATATTGTGAGTCCCAATGGAGATAGGGACCAATGTGAATGGTGATAATACCTATACAGTCCTGTGGAATATAATAACATTAATCAAACAAGTAAAATAACATCATTCAACTACGGTATATGGCTTTGTAAAGTATGGGACTTATCACTGTGACTGAGAAGAGCAGAGCTACAATCTTTATAAAGACTTTGATCTAGTAAGAAAAATGCATCTGTACAAGTTATAAATATACTTTACCACTCTATTCTATCTCTATTTGCCATAGCATCACAGCAAACCAGCATGAAATGAGCTAACCATGGTTAACAAACCACCATAAATGCTTGGACAGGCAGAATAATAGGAGAAACATTTTCTGGCCCCTACTTTGGGCACCATTGCTTAAGGAATCCATTATTGTTTCGTTTCCCCTTTCATGATATTTACACATGGCTAGATGTTAATAAATATGATAGTTTCTAGAATTATTTAAGCTAAAATTCTAGCAATCTATTAATTCATATATCTAAATTATTTGTATAACTAAGGTATGCTAGGTTATTTCTCAAACTTTAGGTATATTTCATAATGTTTTTTCAATTTCTTAGTGTTATACCCAAGGCTACTTTTCACACAGATAACATGATATGATTAACAATAAAAGTAATAAAACGTGTTGAAAGATAACATACCCAGTTTTGGCGAAGTTTGTCCAATATGTCATAACTACTGCACTGAGCATAACATCATTCTTTGAGAAGTTGCAGTTAAAAAGTTCTGTAGGACCAATCATGGGAATGCCAAATACATAGGGAACTTCATCACCATGAGCAGAATCAGCCCAAGATGGTTTCATTTCACTTTGGCAATGGTGGTAAAATGCATAGGAATAAGTTGGAGAACCATATCGAGCATGTAAATCAGCAGTTGCAACAGCAGGCGCCACCCATTGGTGATCTGTAAAAAGTGCAACCAAAGTCTTTCTTCTGGTTTCTAGATTTTCTTTATCAGCCCAATCTGTATACATAAACTTAATGGTTTCCCGAAGTGTGTCTTTTCCTTCTGGGTATCCATACAAATTGTCTACAAAGTTAGAAACTGAAAAGTCAAAGTCACTTAAGGAGACACCATCATCATTATCTACGATACCATCCACAAATTTTAAGCCTTCTCCTTGATTAACTCCAAGCATAATATCATAATTAAGAAACTCCCCTTGTTCCATGAGTATCTGAGGGTCATCTGGAATGACATCACCGTCAATGACTGGTCCAAAGGCAATGTGGTATGTAGCTGGTGTGATGGACTGTTGAATGAGTTCTTTGTACTCCTTCTCCCGAAGACAATCAACCAAGTCAATAGTATCCAGCATGTCACAACCCACTTTATCTGCCAATAACCTAGTATATTTGGCAGGCTGGTAGTTCACTGCCCAGCTGGAGAGAGCTGTTCCACTTTGTATGATTGCTTTTTGAAACAAACCTGCAGGTGCAAAATTTGTAAATGCAAATGAAACACTTAAAAATCATAAAACAATGCAGCTTTTACTAAGCAGATAATATGTGCACTGTATCTGGATAAGCTAAATCAGAGTTCTTGGAACAATAATACTTTGCATGAGGCACATGATTTCTGATCTAACACATTTCACTGTTATTTAGCAATTCTGTAACTTGTTTTAAAATCATGGCTTGCTTTAAAAGATTTGTTTACATTTGCTGGATAAGGATTTCACTAATTTAACTACAAGTTACAATGCATTTACTTGGACACAAATAACAGATGAAATATAAATTTAAAAAAAAAAATACTTAAATCTATTTAACGAATATGAAAACATATCTCCAATAAGGTTAGTAAGGAAATTCACCTCACTAATCTTCTATACTTGCTCTAGATAAAAACACTTTAACAGGTAACATTGATTTTAGTAGACTAAAATATATAATTTACACTAGAGTTTTTGGCTATTGGTAAATTAAAAATAAGTAGGTATAAAATCCATATATTTAATTGAATTTGCATAGCAGGTGAGATTTCTCGCAAAGAAAAAGTGTTACTCTTGTCTTTCAGGCTTTATACACATGGTAAAGCCATGTGCACAGATCCTGTAAATAGGCTCACAAAATCTTTATGGCTCTTTATCTAATATATGAAATGTGAGAAGAATGGTAGTTAAGTATAGCATTATACACTTAAAGAATGCCATTTTATGGCTCTGTACTCAGAACTTGTATGGAGCTGTGATATTGATTTGCACTTTAACCATTAGCCTTTTTGTGCAGTAATAACAAAGTACACACAAATTTGCAGGAAGAAAAATGAATCAAAATTGTGAATTCTGAAAAAAAAATAAAAAAAGGAAAACACAGATTACAATGAATTGTATAACTATAATGCACCATTTTTATTAATTAAATTTCTTAGTATTCTTTCAGAGATAATTTCTCAGAATATTGATTTCACCTTAACTTAAGTTTCGTTAAAGGGGTGTTCTTACCATGCAGCTTCATAGCCACAGCCAGCTTTAGAATCACACATGCTGTTAAGACTGTGGGTGGGTCAGCTTTGTTATTCCTAGTACACTTACGAATACAAGGGTATTATACCAGGCTGCAGGGATCTAAAGAGTGTTTACTTATCTCTAGTAATGCAGAGAGCAGGAAGAGGTGGAGAGAGATGGTCGATAAGCAGAGAAACTTGTGTACTCAAAGAGGAGATAACATCTTGTTTATCTTCAGAGCAAAGAAAAATAAAAAAGGCAAAATATTTCCCTACATGTTTAAAGCTAATCATTATAGTGAGAAAACCCTTTTAAAGTTTCTTCTGTTTGCTTAGAGAGTTTTCTTTCAGGATTTCGTAGTGTAATAAGTCATAATGTCATAATATTGAGGTTTCTGGAGATTAAAGGATTTGGTGCAGTCTCTGTCATGAAGTGTGACCTCCTACATGTCGCGGGTGTGTTGCAAAGCTTGAGCAACTATGTGGAGTCTTGGCTAACAATTATGCTGGATATTAGGAGACATGCATAGCATGTTGCATGACATTTTCTAAACCACAGGTAATTTATGGAGATGTGGTTATGTGCAATGAATATTGTGTAATTGCAAAGTGATTCAATATCTGTCAGAAATGAGAAGTTAAAGAATATATTCCTCACATACAATAATAAAGCTAACATTTATTGTTAATGTCTTGCTTGAGACCGCCACGTTGCTGTTTTGAACAGTAACCAATGACAGAGACATTTGATCCAAGATGAAAATAGAAACACAGTGAAACTACTGTCTTAGTCAGGACTGGTACATAGGCACCCTCCTATAGTGCTTTGGTTGAGTGTTACATTTTTCATAAATTTAGATAGACAGACAGATAATACAGTGGGTAAAATAAGTATTGAACATGTCACCAATATTCTTAATAAATATATTTCTAAAGGTGCTATTGAAATAAAATTCTCACTAGATGTCAGTAGCAATTCATCTTTTCCACACATGTAAATAAATTAAACCATAGATGTCCACAAATTAAGTTATAGGTAATAATGAGAAATTACGCAATCCTGCCACTTAGTGAAAAATAATTTCAGCTTGTTCAACTGATGGCCCATAAAAAAGTGTCTCATTACCAAAGTGCCACACTAGAAACATTTCATAATTGGTAAAACCAGTGAGATATCGCAAGACCGTCATAACCTTATTGTTGCAAAACATACTGACAGTATGCCAAGGCGACAAGAAGATCCAAGTAAATCCTTAAAACGTCATATTTATTAAAAGTGGTAACAGTGTTATAAAGCTTAAAATAAACCTCGCACTGCATCCACACAGATTCATTTTGGAAAATTACACGCTTTTCATTGTGTTGATTATGGAAGCTACCCCCCTCCCCCCCACACACACACACACTTAGATACAAAACAAAGGAAACACCCACATCAAACAAAAAGGAAACAACAGATCTTATCGGCAAATAGAAGACAAAGGAAAAATTCCAACAGAAAACACTTATTAATTGATATACAACATAGTATAAAAATGTTATAAAATCAATATTGATACATGATATCAAATTTTGTGTTCAAACCTGAAGAAATATAAGTCACCAGGCGGAATATCCGTAAGGCTTCCCGGCTGAGGAGTTTCCGGCCCGTAGTTGGTTGATTACTACATTGGAGGACAATTATTTTCTAAATAGGGCATTTACAGCATTAATTACTACCTTTTCCAAAATAGATGAAAGTTCTTCTGATCGGTTACTTAGAGCCGCACAAATTTTTGCACAGGACGCTGATCCAAATTTATCTGTTGTAAATAGTGACTTAGGGGGACATGTATGATCAGTGTATTCGGCGGTTTTCTGGCATATACTGCACCTCTCTGTGCCGGCTTCGCTTTCGGACGCACCTCCCTTATGTGTTAGGCGCATTAGGCAAAAGCTCGCCAATTTCTAATGCACCTAACATAAAGTGGCGTACTGTGGGCGTTCTGGGGCAGGACGCACCACATTCAAAAACACAGACGCATGTATGAATGCGGGTCGGCAAAGTGAGGTGCATTAAAGCTCCGACAGGCAGACCAATTTCAATGTGGTCTGTCTGTCGGAGGCGTCAAAGTTTGCCCCGCATGTATGAGCGCACTTCGACGCCGATATACAGCAGGCGCAGTTTTCACGGAAAAAAATGTGAAAACAGGTGCTTCGACGCGCCGATCTTTATACATCTCCCCCTTAATGTCTACAGTCATATGAAAAAGTTTGGGCACCCCTATTAATCTAAATCATTTTTAGTTCTAAATATTTGGGTGTTTGCAACAGCCATTTCAATTTGATATATCTAATAACTAATATTGTACATTTTGTGTTAGTACAATTAAACCTCATTTCAATCCGGCAATATTACTGTGTCCATCAGTTATTAGATATATCAAATTGAAATGGCTGTTGCAAACACCCAAATATTTAGAACTAAAAATTATTAAGATTAATAGGGGTGCCCAAACTTTTTCATATGACTGTAAGTTGAACCTGACTAAAGAAACTAAGGTTTGGTGGGATAATACAACCCTAAAATCATACCTTTCAAACAACATGATTCCTTGAGGTTTGGAGGTAAATAAAATATCTACAACTATGTTTTCATATATTTTTATGAAGGAAAGGGAGGAGATTCTTTCAGAATGTTCATTAAAATTAATGGCGCTCATAATTAAATATGAAGATAGAAGCCTAGCAGATATAAATGAACAGATAAGTGTCTCATATGTGTCTATTGCTGAATATAATCAATCCCAGGAATATAAAAAATGGGATTTATTGATTAAACAGAGAATTAAACAGTTGGTTGACCACATCATTTTTGTAAAGAAAGTACCAATGTGATATTCAGAACTATTTTAAAAATGAGGTGTATACTTGGAAAACCAGACAGAAAAGCCTCCTGGATATTCCATCTGGGGACTTGTATTCCTCCAGCTTTGAACACAAAACTTTATATCATGTAACAATATTGATCTTAAATAGTGTTGAGCGATTATAATCGACAAAGTTGAAATCGGCACGGTTTTTAGGTTGATCGGAAATTTCCGATCACGCGATAATTTAGGTGAGAATCTGCGCATAATCTATTACTATCGCGCCATTTTCAGCGTTTCCTGTCATTTTGGCGGCCAGCAAATCAACTTAGAGCATAGAGCAGGGTGAGTTGGGTGTGCAACGTCATGACTGTGATGTGTATGGTTGTCATTGGCTGGAAAATCACATGACCTCGTTTTACATAGAACAGCCCTTCCTGTTCAGCATCAGTGTCTAAGTGTGTCTCATAAGAGCAGGACGTGTGTTAGTTTTTCTCCTCAATTTCAGCTCAGCGACACAGTTCTCTTTGTTCACACAGACAACTATGCTTTTAGCTGTGAACATTAGAACATAGGTAGATTAGAGAATTTCAGTTCTTAGTTAGTTAGGTTGAGACTTTTAAAGAAGCGCTATACAGCCGCGGGAGGGGAGGGGGTTGGTGGTGCGGGTGAACACAGACAGACAGCCAGGCTTTTGAAAGGAGAGTGTATATTGTGCAGCCCAGACTCTGCTTTGAACCTACATTGAAATGGCCTTATTTTACCAGTTTTTGCCCAGCACACCTCGCACCTGAGGGGAAATAGTACCTTTTATTTTGTGCAGCCTGGTTTTGTTCAAAGACCCACCTTGTACTTACATTAGGATACAGAACTTTTCTAGTAATTGCTGTTGTATTGCATAGGTGCAAAGCCCACCATTTATTATCCGTACACAATTTAATTAGGTTTTTTTTCACTTTGGCGCAGGACATTTTTGTTCAAAGACCCACCTTGTACTTACATTAGGATACAGAAATTTGCTAGTAATTGCTGTTGTATTTCATAGGTGCAAAACCCACCTTTTATTATCCGTACACAATTTAATTACGTGTTTTTCACTTTGGCGCAGGCCATTTTTGTTCAAAGACCCACCTTGTACTTACATTAGGATACAGAAATTTGCTAGTAATTGCTGTTGTATTTCATAGGTGCAAAAACCACCTTTTATTATCCGTACACAATTTAATTAGGTTTTTTTCACTTTGGCGCAGGCCATTTTTGTTCAAAGACCCACCTTGTACTTACATTAGGATACAGAAATTTGAAAGTAATTGCTGTTGTATTTCATAGGTTGCAAGAAATCACCTTTTATTATCCGTACACAATTTAATTAGGTTTTTTTCACTTTGGCGCAGGCCATTTTTTGTTCAAAGACCCACCTTGTACTTACATTAGGATACAGAAATTGTAAAAAATTTGCTATTTGTATTTCATAGGTGCAAAACCACCTTTTAAATTATTGGTCACACAATTTATTTAGGTTTTTATTTTTTTTTTCCACTTTGGCGCAGGCCATTTTTGTTAAAAGACCCACCTTGTACTTACATTAGGATACAGAAATTTGCTAGTAATTGCTGTTGTATTTCATTGGTGCAAAAACCACCTTTTATTATCCGTACACAATTTAATTAGGTGTTTTTCACTTTGGCGCAGGCCATTTTTGTTCAAAGACCCACCTTTTACTTACAGTAGGATACAGAAATTTGCTAGTAATTGCTGTTGTATTTCATAGGTGCAAAAACCCAACCTTTTATTATCGTAACACAATTTAATTAGGTGTTTTTTCAATTTGCGCAGTCCATTTTTTTTCAAAGACCCACCTTGTACTTACATTAGGATACGGAAATTTGCTAGTAATTGCTGTTGCATTTCATAGGTGCAAAAACCACCTTTTATTATCCGTACACAATTTAATTAGTTTTTTTTTCACTTTGACGCAGGCCATTTTTGTTCAAAGACCCAACTTGTACTTACATTAGGATACAGAAATTTGCTAGTAATTGCTGTTGTATTTCATAGGTGCAATAACCACCTTTTATTATAGGTACACAATTTATTTAGGTGTTTTTCACTTTGGCGCAGTCCATTTTTGTTCAAAGACCCATATTGTACTTATATTACGATACAGAAAATTGCTAGTAATTGCTGTTGTATTTCATTGCTGCAAAAACCACCTTTTATTATTCGTATAACATTTAAATAGCTGTACTTCACTTGGGTTTGCCCCAGTTTTTTTCAAATAGCCACCTTCTATTTAAATTTGGATACAGAAATTTTTGTTACTGTTGGCGTTTTTCATTGCTGCAAAAAACCCCGTTTGTTACCCGTATAACTTTTAAATAGCCTGTATTGCACGTGGTGCGGCCCTAGTTTTTTTCAATAGCCAAGTTGTACGACAATTCTGATAGAAAAATTTTCTAGCAACTGTTCTCTTTTGTCATTGCTGCAAAAAACACATTTTCTCATCCGTGTAACTTCTGAATATTTTTATTGCGCTCGGTGAATCTCAGTTTGGCACAGATAGCGCACTTGTATGATAGTTTGTTGAAAACTATCAATTCCTAGTCCTGCTGGGCAGTTGTAAATCCCTGGGACTGAAGGAAGAACACTGTTGATTTAGTTTTATGGTTCTTCCACCAGACCGCATTTCACAGGTATTCTCTGGAAACAATTCAGTTTCTAATCCTAGTTGGCTGTAGGAAATTAGAGGGATTAAGAATAGCTGTGATTTGCCGTCTTTCAATAAGAGACTGTCAAAAACTCTTCCATACCTTCTTAAATTTTTATCTTTCTGAACATGGAGCGAAATGCAGGTGGTAAGAGAGCAAAGAGGGGTGTAGGACATGGAGGTAGAGGTACGAGAAAAGGTGCTCCTTCCAGTGCTGGCGAAAACCCACGCAAACCAGGGGATCGTCGGTTTTGCGGGAACCGTCAGGCCTGTCATCGCGGGAGTCAGGGCCCTGTGAATCTCAGTAACGAACAGCTTTGCCAATCTGTTCTTCAGTGGTTAATGCACCTGAATCCAGCAGTTTTCCCCTCCTCGTCCTCCCAGTCAGGGCCCAACAAATGTTGTCATCAGCATCGTCAGCACCCATCCAACATGAAGCGAAGGCAGCCCAAATGTCAACTCGTGTACCCACAACTGTGGATAATCCATTTTCTGAAGACCTCTTTGATGACAAGATGCGGTTGGGGTCAGAAAGCATGTTAAAAGATCAAGAGGCCAAAGAGGATGATTTTGTCTGCTCTGACGCCCAATTGCTGATGCCATCAGAGGAGGAGAAGGAAACCGTCGATCGGCAAAAATCCTGGGCGGTCGGCAACGCCTTGCAGTGCCTGTTGCTTGTAAACCACAGTTCCAGGATGCAGAATGTCAGGACGAGAAAGTCACCTGTGTTGATGATGATGATGATGACGACATGCGGATCCCCAAAGTGGTCTTTTCAGAAGAATTTGCTTGCGAGCGATTCACCACTGGAGGAGGAGTAAGAGGATGGGGTAGTGTCAGTACGGCTTCCGCCTCAAAAAGCGAGAGGGCGGTCGCAGAAGTCGGTTGAGATGATTCCGCCAGCCACGATCAGCGGAAACCCTTCTCCTCGCTTATCACCTCTCAAGCCTGGGCCTTTTTCGAGCAAGCCTCTGATTCACCCAGCGATGTCATATGCCGCCTTTGCCGTAAACGGATCAGTAGAGGCAAGAATCTTAGGTGTTTATCCACCACCAACATGTCTAGCACATGCAGCGAATTCCTGAGTTGAAATGGAGGGAACACTTGGCCAAAAAAGGCCACACCGATGCCGGAATTCCAACCACTGTCACACCCTCTGTCTCCGCCTCCTCCTCCTCCCCCACCACCAAAACATTCCTCAGCTGCCCATGTCTCTCAGAGTCATTTATCAGGGATCAGCCTCCGCTTCAGCCTCCACCGTCGCCCGAGTACCACCAGCACCACCAGACACCCATCCTACCCATTCTCCTTCCACCAGTTTGACGACCTGCATGCCATACAGCGGCCCGGGCTAGCACCCGCCTTCTGTCTACCAGGTTTGGGGCAGAAGAAACACTTTTAACCAAACCATCCCCAAAATCAAAAGCCTGAATGTCGGCATTGCCAGGCTCTTGGCCTTGGAAATGTTGCCTTTCTGTCTGGTGGACACAGATGGGTTCCGCCACATCATAGCCCTTGCCTGCCCCCAATACCGGATGCTGAGAAAGCATTTCTTTGCCAGAAAAGTCGTCCCTGCCCTGGCCAGCCACGTGTCATCTAAAATTTCAAGCGCGTTGTCTACATCTGTGTCCGGCAAAGTCCATCTGACCACCGACACATGGACTAGTAAGCACGGCCAAGGCCGCTATTTCTCTGTGACAGCTCACTGGGTGAGCTGGGTGGATGTCTCTGGTGATAACGGTGGCTCTCAGGCTCAGCGCACGCTCTTCAAAACCGCAGGGATGGTGCAGGGTTCTTTCCCCAAGGTCATCCCGGGCATTACGTTTCCCAAAAGAAACCAGGCCGTGTTGAAATTAATCTGTCTTGGAGACCATCAACACACAGGTCAGGAGCTGTAGACTGCTCTCCGCAACGAGACTGAGCGCTGGCTGGGTGACAAGAAACTTGTGCCAGGCAAGGTGCTATGCGATAACAGCCGAAATCTGCTGGCCTCCCTTAAGATCGGTAGGGGGGGAAATCCCTTTGCCTGGCACATGTCATGAACCTTTTCGTCCAGAAATTTCTAAAGCGCTCCCGGGTCTGGAACGCCTGCTGAGGAAGGCTTGAGGTCTGAGCTCGCACTTCCGCCATTCGCACCCTGCTCCGTCCCGCCTGGCTGCGTTGCAGCGTCAGCTCGGCCTCCCCGTCAACCGTCTCATTGTTGACGTGGCAACACGTTGGAATTCCACCCTCCACATGGTCCAGCGATTGTGACAGCAGCACAATGCCATTACGCAGTACAAAGTGACACATGGCCTGACAAGCAGTGGTGCGGACCTCGGGGTGTTGAGCCACTGAGAGTGGAGGCAGGTGAAAGAGCTCTGCACCATCCTTGCCCGTTTGAAGAAGCCACCAAAATGGTCAGTGAGACAATGCCCTTGGTCAGCATGAGCATTGTGGTGACCTTAGTTCTGGTACGATCGTTGGATACTCCGAAACATCAGGTCCAACCAGCTAGAGGAGGAGACGGACACAGATGCAGACACGGAGCCTTTCTCTCCGTCGAATCTAGAATGCCCGACAGTTTCACAATTTTATCGGTCTTCATTAGGCAGTGGTTCAGGGTCCAGAGCTAGTGCTAGGCGGCGCCTCAGCTCTCAGGGTGCATCATCTGAGGCAAGTCCGGGCTGTGTTGAAGCTGTAACGGAGGAAGCGGAGGAGGATGAGTTATTCCAGGACACCGACGTTACCGACGTCCAAGCCTTGGAAAGAGGTTGGCACGAATTTAAGGCGGAGGAGGAAGATGAGGAAGATCAGTTTGCTAGTACCGCTCGACCCAGAGGCTTGGGAAATCAAGGCTCCATCTCTCACATGAGTGCTTGGATGCTCCATTTCCTCCAACATGATCCTCGCATTAAGGCCATCAAACTGAACAACAGTTATTGGGTGGCCACCCACCTCGAGCCCCGATACAAAGCAAAACTCAGCACTTTCCTTCCACCCACTCAAATAGAGAGTAAAATGCAGGAAATGGAGACCGTGCTGATTGATCAACTGGAGACATCTGTTGCGTCTGCTTCACGTTCTTCAAATGTCACGGTGGAACAACGTCAGCAACGTGACAGCAGTAGAGTGGCAAGCAGCCGTAGCGGCAGCAGCAGCAGCAGGCATTGTGGCAGAAGCCTAATGGGTGACTTCTGGCATGTCATGCAGGGCACACATACAACACACAGAGACCGGCTTAAGATTATGGTGCACGACTATCTGCGTCTCAACACCGATGTTTATTGTATATGTTCCGACTTCTGGGTATCCAAAATGGATGAGTGGTCCGAGCTCGCTCGCCACGCAATAGAGGTGTTGTCCTGCCGAGCAGCCAGCGTCGTATCTGAGTGGACCTTCAGCACAGCTGGAGGAGTCATTACAGACAAACGAATCCGGCTTTCCACAGATAATGTGGATCGTTTGACTTTCATCAAGATGAATCAGGCATGGATCTCTGATGATGTTGTGGCCCCAATTTCCGAGGTCACTGATTAGTTGCTGGTCTACTTCACATTCCTCTTCAAAAAGAAGTGGTCCTCTTGAAAACTTTTTTTTTTAAATGATTATTTCTTACTGCAATTTTTATTTTCAGTTCCCAAAAGATATTTTTGCTGGTTTTGCGGTGAGGAGACTGAAAAAGACACCAAGGTTTCATGACAAAACTGTATTCCATTTACTCACTTTATCTTTAGAATTTTTCGCATTGTCAGTGGTTTTGGGGTCATGTTGCTGTGAGATACAGCTATAATCATGGTCCTTTGGAACAGAAATGTGGCTTCTAAGTGGCATTTCTCCCTCACAAACTTTTAACAGTGGCTGAGAAGTCATTTTTATCATTTTTTTGGTGGCATGTTGCTGTGAGATACAGCTATAATCATGGTCCTTGGAACAGAAATGTGGTTCTAAGTGGAAATTTTTCCCTCACAATTTTTAACAGTGGTGAGAAGTCTTTTTTATTTAAATTTTTTTCGGTCATTGCTGCTTTAAACTGCAGCAATTAATTAAAAGGTCCTAATTTTTAAAAAAATGTGGTTTTTACCAGACTTTGTTCTTCACAATTGTCAAGAGTGGCCTCAAGGGTCATGTTTTGAAATTTTTTGGGGGCATGTTGCTGTTAAATGCAGCTATACTACAGGTCCTATTCTAAAAAATGTGGTTTCTAACAGATATTTGTTCTTCACAATTGTCAAGAGTGGCTCAAGGGTCATGTTTGGAATTTTTGGAGGCATGTTGCTGTGAAATGCAGCTATACTACAGGTCCTATTCTAAAAAAAATGTGGTTTCTAACAGACATTTGTTCTTCACAATTGTCAAGAGTGGCTCAAGGGTGATGGTGCTGTCAAAAACAGGAATAGGTAGGACACTTAATGGACACAAATTGCAAAATGACTTGTTTTTGCAAGATCTTTAACATAGTTAGCAATCCCTGTAGTGAGACAACCCATTTAATACAATTAATAAAAAGAGAAACAAAGATGTGGTGGGATTCCATCCTATTTTAAAAATGTGTTTTCTAGAATTAAACTACTAAAAAAATTGCATGTACAAAATAGCTGATACAAATATTACTCTGAATTGTACAAGGGAGGTACAGGAAGACTGGAATAGATGAAGGTTATTCAGAGGACATGGTGTATGGAGCACATTCGCCACCCCCAAATCAAAGACAATTTCCTCCAACACGTGGAGTAAAATGAGACAGGGCACCTGGGTGAAACAGGAGCATCAACTTCCAGCATTTCCAAGTGAAGCTCAATTGGTTCGCACTCATACGAAGAGGCAAGCGCTTTCGTAGAGGCAGAAATTTCTCTAGCGCTACCCAGGTTATGACTGTGTACTGAGGAAGGCTGGAGGTCTGAGCTCACACGTCCGCTTCCGCACTCTGCTTCAGCACGACTGTTTTCATTGCTGCATCATAAGGGCATTTTTTGCCGTATTAATGGATAACGGACGCCTGCCTGGGCTCTCACCACACCCACTGTAACTCGGGCACTGCTAGCTGAAAACCCGCGTGCTAATAGATGGACGGACGCAGCCATTGCTTTTCACCACACCCACTGTAAGTCCGGCCCTGCCAGTGAACCTGCGTGATCCACGTTTACAGCTCACCCGCTTTGATCATTATTTTCCCCCAACCCACTTGACAGTAGAAATAGGATTTTCAGACAGGCCTCGTTGACCTACTGGGGACATGTGTTTCATTTGCTTCACATTCTAATGTCACGGTGGAACAATGTCACCACTAGAAAGGCAAGTAGCTCTAGCACCAGCAGTAATGGAAAAAAGAGTTGTTTTTAATATAGTTTATTTCTTATTGAGAAAAAATTTTCTGATGATGGTCCATAAAGGGCACCTGTGCGGGTTTTTGGGTCATGCTGGCAGTCCAGGACATGGATAGTCAATGTCCAGTTTAACTGAAATGATGGTTGAAAAAACTGCTTTTTTTTGGCACTTTGTTTAAACTGTGGGGGCATACAGGTTTGAGGGTCATGCTGCGGTACAGGACATGTATAGTCAATGTCCAGTTCAACTAAAATGGTGGTTCAAAGACTTCTTTGTCCGGCAGTTTTTAAATCTGGGGTTCATGCAGGTTTGGGGCTCATGCTGTGACCCAGGAAAGGTATAGTCAATGTCCTTTTCAACTAAAATGGTGGTTGAAAGACTCCTTTTTCTGGCAGTTTTTAAATGTGGGGGGTCATGCAGGTTTGGGGCTCATGCGTGGCCCAAAGGGCAAGGTATAGTTAATGTCCAGTTCAACTAAAAAAGGTGGTTGAATGACTCCTTTTCCCAGCTCTTTTAAATCTGTGGGTCAGACAGGTTTACTGGTCATTCTGCGGTACAGGACAGGTATAGTTAATGTCCAGTTCAACTAAAATGGTGGTTAAAAGACTGCTTTTTCTGGCACTTTTTTAATCTGTGGGTCATGCAGGTTCGGGGCTCATGCTGTGGCCCAGGACATGGATAATCAATGTCCAGTTCAAGTAAAATGGTGGTTAAAAGACTGCTTTTTCATTTTTGGGTCAAGCAGGTTTAAGTGTCATGCTGTGGTACAAGACAGGGATAGTGAATGGTCTGTGACTTTTTTTTTCTGTGACTTTTATAACCTAATTGTGTTGCCTAAGATGTAGCACGTATCCATTTTACTGTTGTGAATGTTAATTCCAGCTTCTCCGGCCCTGTTTGGGTGTAAGAATGAAGGTGTTGTTCCTCTCCCATAGACTTTAATGGGCATCGGCGATAATCTATTATCGACTATCGGAAATCGTCTTGATAATTGACGATACAGTATCTATAACGATATTTGACACAATCGCTCATCACTAATCTTAAAACGTTTTTATTCTATTTTGTAAATCAAATAATACGTGTTTTCTGTTACTTTTCTGTCGTCTTCTATTTGCCGATAAGATGTGTTGTTTCCTTCTTGTTTGATTTCGGTGTTTCCTTTGCTTTTGTATTTAAGAGGGGAAGGTAGCTTCCATAATCCACACTATGAATAAGATGTAGTGTTCTGAAACACATCAGTGTGCATGTCGTGTTGTGTTTATATTATGCTGCATGTCACACTTAACCCTTTGCATCAATAAATATAAAGTTTTAAGGTTTTACTTCGATCTGCTTGTCCCCTTGGCTGCTGGAGCATCACTAATAGTGTTTTTTCTTACATTTACTGTTGGATTTGCTCTCCATTTCTCCATTTTCTCTGTGTCGACTAGGTTGGAATGCAACTAATTTGACATTGTGGTGAGCTGTTTTTTCTTCTATTATATTATACTGAAACATTGGTTACAGAAAAATATTTACTTTTAAAATTGGTGATGTGTTCAATAATTTTTTCACCCACCATAGACAAAAAGATAGATTTGTACATGTTCTAATAGTAGTAGAAAAAGAAAAAAAAAAAGAGGTATACTACAGCTGGCTCCATGCGACTCATTAACCACTTAAATGCAGTCAATGGTGACCATGACAACTAAGTGAAAGACAGCACCGCCAAAAAAGCCCAAAACCTATTGAAAAAAAACCCTCTAAATTCTTTATTGCCAATAATGTATAAAAAAAAACATAAAATATAATACAAAAACACACATATAAGACAGGATAAAAAACTATAAAAACTATACCGGCCACTTTATTAGGTACACCATGCTAGTAACGGGTTGGTCCCCCTTTTGCCTTCAGAACTGCCTCAATTCTTCGTGGCATAGATTCAACAAGGTGCTGGAAGCATTCCTCAGAGATTTTGGTCCAAATTGACATGATGGCATCACACAGTTGCCGCAGATTTGTCGGCTGCACATCCATGATGCGAATCTCCCGTTCCACCACATCCCAAAGATGCTCTATTGGATTGAGATCTGGTGACTTTGGAGGCCGTTTGAGTACAGTGAACTCATTGTCATGTTCAAGAAACCAGTCTGAGATGATTCCAGCTTTATGACATGGCGCATTATCCTGCTGAAAGTAGCCATCAGATGTTGGGTACATTGTGGTCATAAAGGGATGGACATGGTCAGCAACAATACTCAGGTAGGCTGTGGCGTTGCAACGATGCTCAATTGGTACCAAGGGGCCCAAAGAGTGCCAAGAAAATATTCCCCACACCATGACACCACCACCACCAGCCTGAACCGTTGATACAAGGCAGGATGGATCCATGCTTTCATGCTGTTGACGCCAAATTCTGACCCTACCATCCGAATGTCGCAGCAGAAATCGAGACTCATCAGACCAGGCAACGTTTTTCCAATCTTCTACTGTCCAATTTCGATGAGCTTGGGCAAATTGGAGCCTCAGTTTCCTGTTCTTAGCTGAAAGGAGTGGCACCCGGTGTGGTCTTCTGCTGCTGTAGCCCATCTGCCTCAAAGTTCGCGTACTGTGCGTTCAGAGATGCTCTTCTGCCTACCTTGGTTGTAACGGGTGGCTATTTGAGTCACTGTTGCCTTTCTATCAGCTCGAACCAGTCTGCCCATTCTCCTTTGACCTCTGGTATCAACAAGGCATTTCCGCCCACAGGACTGCCGCTCACTGGATGTTTTTTTCTTTTTCGGACCATTCTCTGTAAACCCTAGAGATGGTTGTGCGTGAAAATCCCAGGAGATCAGCAGTTTCTGAAATACTCAGACCAGCCCTTCTGGCACCAATAACCATGCCACGTTCAAAGGCACTCAAATCACCTTTCTTCCCCATGCTGATGCTCGGTTTGAACTGCAGGAGATTGTCTTGACCATGTCTACATGCCTAAATGCACTGAGTTGCCGCCATGTGATTGGCTGATTAGAAATCAAGTGTTAACGAGCAGTTGGACAGGTGTACCTAATAAAGTGGCCGGTGAGTGTATATCCATATCATTAACTTGGTGGGAACTTTATCAGTTTGATATTTATTATTGGTGCTTATATATATATATATATATATATATATATATATTATATATATATATATATATATATAATATATATATATATATATATATATATATATATATATATATATTATAGATACATATATATTATATATATATATTATTATATCAATATATATATATATATATATATATATATATATATATATATCTATCTATATATATATATATATATATATATATATATATATATAGATATATCTATATATATATATATGTGTGTGTGTATATCTATATAAAAGTATATATTATTTATTCCGCTGAGTTGATTGATTGCTGCTATATATGTTTAATATATTGTGATTTGTATACAGTCCGGTGTGAGGTACTATCCACATTGCTATCAGTATTTTGTCCTGTCTTATATGTGTGTTTTTGTATTATATTTTATGTATTTTATGTATTTTTATACATTATAGGCAATAACGAATTTAGTTTTTTATAGATTTTGGGCTTTTTTGGCAGTGTAGTATATAGTGTTCTCAAACCTAGTACTTATGTTGGTTGTTTTTGGCTTTTTCTTAAGGGAAAGACAGGCAACTCAGAGCATTATGATAAGGTGTCAGTGCCTTCAATAGCAACCTGAAAGCCTAACAAAGGATTCCGGGTTGCCTGTGACATCACCAGACATAATGTTTGACAGGTACAGTACATAGCAATATATCTATTTACTACTATGTTTTGAAACAGCAGTCTAAAGGTGATTGAGCCAAGTCTCCTATCGAGAAAAGTATACAGAATGTTAAAGCAAAAAAAATTAAAAAATAAGTAAAGCACACAAAAATAAAATAAAATTAAACACACACTCTACTCCTTTTCCATTACAAACACCAATCGCCCCCAAAAAGATCAAAAATAAAAAGGAGGCTTATTTGGTATCGTCACATGGGTAATGACCTAGCCTATAAATCTGTCATGTTATGTAACCCACATGATGAACACTGTAAAAAAAAAAAAAAAAAAAAACAATGACAGAATTGCACAGCACATAAAATGGAATGAAAAAGCTAGCAAAAAAAGTATTATAACCCCTAGTTAGCAAGTGGTAGCAATGAAAATGTCAGTTTTGTCCCACAAAACATAATTACTTACACAGCGCTGTTTTTAACACCTACATTTACTGTAATTGTTGGGCCAATAATCTAAAAACATAACTAGGAAAAAGTGGTTCATCAAAATTACCAAAAACACATACAACATGAACCACTGTGTTCAATTAAAAAGAATCTTTATTAAATCACAAATATAAAATAACAAATACAAACTTTAAAATAGTAGCAATAATACCTGCACAAAAGCAAGTGTGCATCCTCACCACTCACTAGTGTACCCCTCATCCTCAATGACCTCAGAGGCGCCCTTAAAAAAGAATTGGATGACGTGTCCCAGCAGTCAATAACCCGACTTGTGAACAGCATGAAACATTGTTGTCCAACTGTAATTGATGCTCAAGGCCACATGATACGTTTTTGAGACAATTGCATTTCTTGATGGTATATATTCTCTACTGTGTTTTTTTTTTTTTTTTCATTTTGCTTCATTAAATTGTTTGAGATGAGAAAATCAACTTTGCATGCTCCAACCTAAAGGGCCTACTTTCAGGATAAAATATCACCGTAGCATGAAATTTTTAAATTTTTCATAAATTTCATTTGGAAGCCAAACATTCCTAACCTTTAGTAAGCAGCGTGTAAAGGTTCATTTGATTCCAACAATTTTGGTGCAATATTTATTGTCAATGAATGTATATTTCGAAACAAATGTACTTTATGTACTTGGCCTCATATATCAGTAATGTTAGTATAATTATACTGACAATGTGATTTAAAGTTCTGCCAGTTATTTTATTTACACTAAATGTTCAGGCCTATCAGAAATTATCCAGTAACAGGACAATAATAATAAAGTGTAGGCAAGGGAATAAGCACTGCAAAAAATACAAATTTACATTCTTGTATTTTGTTTGTGAATTACCCCAGCAAGAGTGAATGCATGTAGATGTGTTGTAGTGCTGTCATTTTGTCACAACCCTTCTCCAGAAAATCTTTTGTATAATCCCAAACTGCCATGCATGCACACTGAGAATCAAACAGATTGAAAATCAATCACACAGCACCTGCTACTTCTAGGCTGTGTGAGTTATTCTTATCAGACACAGGCAGCTGACTCCATAAGACTGCATGATATACTTCAGAACTGGATTTCAACTTTCCTAACTGAATATAGAGTTAGAAAGTGAATGTACTATATTGAACATCAGCAGAAGTACATTTTAAAAAGACAATTATCTATAATTAACCATTCTGTTCTGAATGTATAATTTATGTAGTCAACTTCAGCAGCATAGCTAGAGGGATGCTCGCTGGTCATATACTCTGGATATTGCAGAGCTAGGAGACAGGCAGTTTGCAAAAATCAGCATTGAATATGTGTCCCAGGGGAAAGAACTCTCATATTAGCTGATAAGAAAAAGGTAACCCTAATTTTACTAACAATATTTTTCAATCCACTTTCAATGTAAATGCAAATACAAACTGAAATATTCCAGGAAAAGTTCCATAAAATTTAGCTTTTACTAGAGACGAGAACATTTTATATTTTTTGCAAGGTTTGTTGGTAATTTGACATTTCTTAAAGTGAATGTCCAACCCAAAAATCATGACCAGTACACAGCTTAAGACTTCATTCACACATGCACAATTAGGTCACATTATTAAGACCACTACCTACTTTTGATATCAGCTGCAGGTAGCTGATAAAGGACTTCACATGTTATGAGCTGGCTTGATGGGTATATATGGTGTGTGATAGGCTGACTGTAGGTAAAAGGGACAATTTATCAGAGTAACAAAAGGGGATGATTATTGGCTTTTGAGACACAGGTGGCAGTATTTCTGAAACTGTGCGGTTAGAAAACAACTGCAGTGGTGAATATGAATAGTCAAATGGCACCACTGTGAATTATTAACGAATAAACTGTGAAGCCCCGCATCCCATTGATGAGAGAGGTGAGCATTAGTTAAGGCACGCTACACAGCAACAGCAGTTAAAATGAACCAGGGGGCTACCAGACACGTGCCTAACACAACAGTTCCAGAAACCCTAATATATATGCAACTCCACAGAAGATGGATTATCACTGCTCCTCTTCTTATGTAGTTGCATTGTCAGAAAAGACTTCAATTTTCATGGCACTATTGGAATTGGATCTTTTCTGATTGGCAAAGCCTTGCCTTTTCTGATGAGTTGTGCATTTTGCTTCATCTAACAAATGGATGTTTATGTCAGGCGAGAAACATCAGAGAACAAACAAATTGTCTTTTCTGGGGTAGATGGGATCTTCAAGAAAGACAATGCCATATTTCACACAGCTAGAAATGTCCAACATTGTTTGGAAGAGCATGGAGAATTCTACCAGGTTCCCTACTTCCCCAAACTTGAACTCAATTGATTATCTGTGGGACAACCTAAATCATCATGTTTGCTCTATGGATCCTCCCCCATGCACCCTCCAGGAGCTGTGGGATGCAGTCACTATGGCTCTAGATACTAAGGGCAACCTACCAGGACTTTACTGAGTCTTTCAAAGCCTGTCTAGCTGCTGACTATGCTGCACACGGCAGTTACTTTGGATATAAATTGGTGGTCTTAATGTAAATTGACTTTTTATTTATTTTCAACCTATTTAGCTTTGAATAACAACTTGATTTTCATGCATTTTTAAATACATTTTTTAAGCGTCTTTTTTAATTCTGTCAAGTAAAGAATCCTATAAGAAAATGCCTAAAGGGATACCACACCTAGAGCTTGCTGAATTTTGTAAAAAATTAAGAACCCACAAAAAGTATCAAAAGTTAAAAAAGCATCACAAACACATGTAGCTTGCAGTGCAATAAATGCTTTACTTTTAATGTGAAGCTTAAATCTTATGCAACTTTTTGACAAAATACTTGGAAAACTTCCCAAAATGCAGCAGAAAGCAATTTTTTTTTTTCTGAAAATCATATAAGGAGAAAAGTTTTGTCCAATTTAATGGATACTGGAATAAAATGAACCAAATGTTATAAGTTGAGTATGTCCCTTAATAGATGTTTACACATTTTTCTTCTAATTGTTGTCTAAAGGTCTGATAGCAGGGGCAATAAAGTAGATTTTTTTCATAAAAAAAAAAAAATAAATAAATCAAGAGTAAAATGAGGTAGAATGTTTTGGCAATATATGTCATGTAAGCAGTTCGTCAGTAAGTGGTGAACAAGGTGGTTCGAAAGGTCAGTTACACTTTAGATATAATAAGATATGATTGAAGCAGTCTATTTGACAATGATATCCTACTGCATTGTGTAATCAGATCTCAGGACACATCAGGAACCTTTAAAGTATTTAAGATAACTTTCCGTGTCACAGTATCATTGTGGGTAAAATGTCAAGTTAAGCTTTGCTACATCTGTATTTGTAAACCAGGAAATATACTTCTTATTACATCCTTTCCCTCAATCCTGACATATGAAAATCTATAAGTCAATATTTCGTTGATATTTTACCAAATTATAAGTTTAAAATTATGATGTTGTAGGAGCTTGTTTGTGGGTGACCAATTACTTATTTTCCACCATAATTTGCAAAAAAATTCTTTCCAAATCAGACAATGTGATTTGCGGGATTTCTTTTCTCATTTTGTCTCTCATAGTTGAGGTCTACCTATGATGTCAATTACAGGCCTCTCACATCTTTTTAAGTGGGAGAACTTGCACAATTGGTGTCTGACTATATACTTTTTTCCCCACTGTAGCTGTTTATTACGTGTTGAAATATGCTATGACTAAGGACCATTTTTGGTCCGAAATGCATCAACTTTTCTCTATTTCTGTACATATGTCCATGTTGTACATCCTGCTAAGCATCAGTAAAGGAACCTCCTTTCAATTGCTTTGGATGCTGCTGCCGTTTGTTCATCTTATTGGTGTATATGTGCCTCACAACAACTCCAGTACTGGTTTTGCATGTGGTAGCACCTAACTATTACACAGCAACTTTAGTGCTAAGCACATTACCCCTGATGAAGCTACGGTGATGTGGCAATAGGTGTGGGGACCAGTGCCCTCACCCAGATTTTATTTGGTTAAATTTCATTTTTTTTTCTCCCTTTGGCTAGTTGATATTAAATATTTCTGATCATGTACATGCATATTTGCTGTTAACAGCTTGGGAATCACTTTCTATGACCTTGATTTGGGTATTTTGGTTTCTTACATGGAACTGATTTGATTATTTTTAATTTTTTTTACATCTTTGTATCCGCTTTTCAGATTTGAATATTGTTTTGGTATTAAAGATCTGATTCAGATTTGCAGCTTTTGGTCTGTGCCATATCTTTCTTTTTATTCTCATTAGTGGTACAATCATTTTGTTTTGCACTCCAGGCATATTTTTGGTGGTGCAGGTACATTAGTTCACTTTCAGTAATGTTATAAGACCCCATAATTATTTTA
Organism: Phyllomedusa bahiana; assembly: GCA_025379985.1. NCBI lineage: Eukaryota > Metazoa > Chordata > Amphibia > Anura > Hylidae > Phyllomedusa > Phyllomedusa bahiana. The sequence goes on from JAODAL010011428.1 coordinate 80,761, forward strand.
TTTTTCCATCAATTAATTAATATAGATTTTGTTCAGGATGAGCTCTATTTTTTCTTTTTCAAAAGAACTTTATTGAGAAAATATAGAAGACGTACAGGAAATATATCCAAGTACATGAATGTTTCATTAACAAGTGAAAATACTGTAGACATTATTTTTCTTGTTCATAGAATGAACAGTAATCAGAAATGCATAAATCTTTTGAAAGATATTTCACATTATTCTATAAGGTAAATAGTTTGCAATGTTCATACATAATATGATTAAAGGGATTTGTTAAGTTAGAAAGGAGTTAACATGTTTATATTCAAAAAAATCAGTTGTTGCCAGAAATACAAAACGCTCTTGGATATGGTACATGAATAAGACCCTGAAACCAGTTGCTTAAGTTAGATAGCATAGATGGAGATGGCAGACTATTACATCAAAAAAGAAAAGAAAAATAAACACCACAACAACTGTCAGCAGCATTGCAGGAATTTAAATTAGAGATTTATATTCTGGTGATGTTGTGAAAGACATCCAATCCCTCCAGACCTAAATTTTTCAAGGGTCTGAGTATTGTCTGCGTATTAACTCTGAGTATTAACTCTTCCTTTCTCTGAATATGGAAAATTACTTTAAACCAATCGGTAATGGAGGGTACCTGTTTGGATCTCCATTTCCTAGGGATCAGTAATATGGCAGCTACTAGCAAGAAAAGTATCAAATTTCCCCTCAGGGCATAAGTAGTCATAGATAACATGGAAAGGAGAAGGACAGAGGGATCAATTTGGATCAATGTACCCATAATTTATTTTATTATTTCGAAAATGTTGTTCCAAAATGCTTGTATTTCTACACATCCCCAACAGATGTGTTACATGTTGCCCACTTTCCTCCCACATCTCCAACAGGTAGGGAGAACGATCGGGTAGAGTGAGTGTAGTAATGCTGGTACTCTGTACCACCTTGAAAGTTCCTTATGATTGAGTTCTTGTAGTCAGCAGGATATAGAGGCATTGTTAGTTAAAATGCATGCCTTCAACCAATACACATTGCAGAATACACAATTTAATTCCCTTTCCCAACTACCTTGAAAGGTGGGTTTACACAAAGACTGGACCTGTAGAAGCATATTATGTAATATACTGTAGATATGAGATGCTTTGGAGGATGCATTTGAATGCACAACTATTCAAATTTGGTGAGGTCCCTAGTGAATTTGAACCTGGCCTTATTGTTGTCAAAATAGTGTTTGAGTTGCATGTATTGCAACCACGTATTCGAGGATCGATATTGTCGTTAGTTTATGTCTTGAAGGAAGTTTTAGAAATAAAATTTCCAAATTTCTGGGGCCGTAGTCTAGAGCTATCCTTTTATATTAGGCAGGGAACAGAAAACTCTGGGTTACCCTTAATTGAAGAAAGAGGACCATTCGAGACATATAACTTGTTTTGTATTCCGTACTTTTTAAATACCAACATGGTGATCTGAGAGATTGAAGGCAAGCAACTTGATTTTAAACCTTTGAGACAGGGCAGCAGCCAGGGCAGGGATAACAACAGATCACCAAACAATATATACTAAATTTGTACCCAACATTTCATGGTTTTAGCATGGAACCAGTATAAAGCTCTGGCAGCAATCGTTGTTATAAAATAAGATTTCTCAAAATATCTCAGTCTCTTGTTAGCCCAAATTAATTTTCCAAAACAAGACATTGATGACTTGGAAGAAGGAATTAGCAAGGTTTGTTAGAATTGTTTGAAACAAATATAAAAGTCTGGGAAGGAATTAATTTTAAGAATGTTGATACGCCCTATCCAAGAGATGTCCTTCTTTTCCCATTTGGCTATATCAGCTTTAATAATGTGTATAAGTGTGGAGAAGTTTAATTCAAAGACTTGTTCTCATTTCTTTGTTCTTAACCCCTAGGTATGTATGAATCTTTTGCCATTTAAATGGAAACCTATCCTTCAGTGTTTCTACTAGCTCAAGATCCACAGTGAGATTCAATGCCACACTTTTGGTCAGGTTTACTTTGACCAAAGTGAAAGTAAACAGATTTAGCCTGTTGCTAAAAACACTAAATCTATCTAACAAGTCGATCAGAGCAGGTAGCGACAACTCAGGTTGCGTAATTTAGAGCAAAAGGTAATTGGCAAAGGCTGCACATTTATATTGCATATTACCAATTTGGATACCTTTGAACTCTGATCTCAGCTCTGATGGGCTGCATCAGACATTCCATTGCTATTACATGATAGGAGACAATGGGCAGCCCTGGTTCTTACGGATATTGAAAGATGTAATGCATAGAAAAAAAGGGTAATTTTCAATGCTTGGTCATATTTTTGTTTTTCTTTAAACATTATGTGAAACATTTTTGTGTTTTTCTGTCTCTCTAGAGGATTTTAACATGCTTGACTGGTTGAATAATACACTGCAGGACAAACTTATGTATTGCAGTGTTTCGTGCCAGATCATATTGTTCTTCTAAACTCAGTGTTTGCCACATCCTAATAGAAGCACTGTGATAGCAGACCGAGTCCTTCATTAAACTCTTGGCTACCATGACAACTCATCTGTACCCCAAATTACGCCATGGGGGCAATATTGATTGCTGCAAGTGGTTGAATAGCCATGATTAGAGTTATTACCTATCCTGAATGCCAAAGTAAAGTGTAATCAAGTGTAATCCTGGATGCCAAAGCAAAATGTAATAAATAAAATATAGCCGATACCCACACAAATGGAGATAGATAAACTCCTTAAACCAGTCCATACAAATGCTTGTGACATCCTTTATATGTATATGGTCGATGTCAGGAAGGATACATTGAGGAAGGAATTGGTATAGCCAGACTTTGTGAATATTATTTAAAAATGATAGGGTGTTTTCTGGAGCAAAGACTTTTAATAAAAAAATGTCCAGGTTACACTTTTATACCCAGTAAAGTTAAGAATTAGTCACAATAACAGGGTTCTTTGAGAACTCTGAGGATCTGGGGGACTGGATCAAATTAACAGTAGGGGCTAACATGTCAGAAAAGAGGTGCCACAACATCAGTTTTAAGGCACATTAAATGAGTTTATAGTACACCCAAATGTATGAGCCTCTTTATAAATCTGGCATTTGGTATACCTTCCATAGCATAGCATATCTTAGGCGCATAACTTAGGTGCATAGCATATCTTAGGCGCACAGCTAGCATCTTTTAGGCACATAATTTAGGCACATTCAAATGTGTCGTGTCTGGTGCAAACTCTGTCTACTTTTGGTGTATAAATGTTGCTCTAGAAGTTTGGATCTTAATAAATAAATTTATCTTAATCAAACTGGCTTTAAAAGGTGCATCTTTAGGTACTAGTCAAATCTATGTCAATGTTGTTTGAATAAGTTGATATTAGGTATTAGACAATGTTTTTTTTTTTACTTCCTATCTTTGTTTAATTTTTTTTTTAATGTTGAGTAATATGCAGCAGAAATCTGAGGCACAACCTCAGATTTATGCACTGTACTCCACACCTTTCTACATGTGGCTTTTACAGCATTTAAGAACACTGATTAGCTCCATCTAATAGGACTAATCTGTATCCTTGCTCCCGATGCATTTTTCATGAGAAGATAATTGACACAAACTCACTTTTTTATGTGTTTCATATTACATCATACAACCCAAAAAAGCCATCCCATGTGCACCAATGGGACTCTTTACATGTGTTTTTTTTTACTTGTATTTGATGTGTAAAGTGCTTGATTTGCACACCAAAATCTGCACAAAACAAAATTGCATGAACCCAGCAAAAATAGTATGGGAATTAGAGGTGAAGTATTTGAGTCACATCCTAAAACTTAAAGTAGATAAAGTAAATGACAAACTTAAGAGCATGGATGTGTTTGATGTTTTCAGCATGATCTCCAGGAGTCATCAGTTTAAACCAGATACACATAAGGTGCTTTCACACAGCAAAGTTTTGGTGCAGTTTTAACTGCGCTCCAATTAAACTGCCTATATTACCAGCAAGTTTCTTTTAGTTGTCTAAATTGTTCAGAAAGGTTTCAAGTAAGTAATCAATGACTGTGTTTTAAGTCTTGTGGATTACAAACACACTAATTGATTACTCACTTTCCAAACAGTTTAGATAAGTGAAAGAAGCTTGCTAGTAATAAAGGCAGTTTAATTGGAGCGCAGTTAAAACTGCACCAAAACTGTGCTGTGTGAAAGTGCCCATAGATGAGGAAAGAGTTCCCACTTAGAAAAGAAAGTTAATCCAGGTGAGTTGGCTTGATAAAAATACTTGCTATACCTATTCAAGAGAAGTGGGCATCTGCACATATATATCTACTTAAGTTTTATAATAGGTGATAAAAGGACAGACACAGTTGGTATATATTCCTTCATGGTATTTTGGATGTGATGAAATGTGTTCATGTGAATTTCCCCCAAATAAAAAAGTTATAGTGAAATGATATGCATTTGTGTTAGGAAAACAAATCTTCTTATACTTTAAGTAGGGACTTTAAAACATATAGCATATATAACAGTTATCTTGACTGCACGACTATGAACATGAATTTCGTTCATGATCAGGGGAGAGGTAACAACACCAATGATCTATCTATCTATCTATCTATCTATCTATCTATCTATCTATCTATCTATCTATCTATCTATCTATATATATAATACTACAATAAACATTAGGGAAAAATACATTTTAAAGAAAAAACTTTTTATTTTTTTATTGAGATTTCCCCATTGAATTGTTTTACTGTTTTACTGCTCCTACAATATAATGCCATAAAAAACCCATCAATACTCAAAATCCAGTGGCAAAGACACTGATGGAGTCATAAAGTTAGCTCCTTACCATATCTGACCACCTATATGCCATGGTTGCTACTAAATCCTGAATCTACAGTGTTAAACTGTTAGGACTGATGGCTCCTCTGATCTTGAACATACCAGCAGGTCATTAGACAGATTAATACCTGCTCCACCATGCAGGGGTTACTCATGCAAGGTTTAATTCACTATGCTGTAAATTTATGATGATATGTGCTCTTAATGGCTGCTATAAGAAGGTACATTTAAGGTTGGTAAGGGGTTTGTCAAACTATGCACTGAACACTGTGGAGGATTAGAGAAATCATGAAGATTTATGGTTACCTAATTTATATACCATTGTAAAGTATTTTTAATTGTGAGTGTCTTAAGATGATTAAAGGGTTTAACAGCTGGAGAAAAAAGGGTACCATAAAGATTAATAACATGAATGAAAAAGGAAGATAAATAAAGGTGCACTTTTGGAAATAGAATAGAACAAAATACACAATATATTGATAAATGCACCAGGGTCAAAGGGAGTTTTTCCATGAAATACATGGAATTAATATAGGTACAAGTTCAAAATGCACATATAAAAACAAGGAAGTCTGAGGAAAAAAAGGGAATGATTGAGATAAACAACGGTTAGAATTACTGAAATTAATGCAGGTCTCAGACAATACAGTGTTTTATGCCGTGCATGATCACTTTCCTCATTTAAAAAGAAAAACAAAAAAATAACAATTATACTGATTTGTCTGGAGGCACAGACAGCCTTCGAATATTTGGTGATACCTGCAGTGATTTACATATTGGAAACAGCATTTTGGTATGTCTACAGTAATAGCATGTTAGAGTCCTGTATATATAGCAATCCTGTGTATCAGGACCTGACTCAAACATAGCAGCAACCATAAAAAGGAAAATGTTGGTAGCAAAAGCCAGTTTTCTTGTCAGAAAGAATATAGCTCAGAATTGAATTAAATCTGTGGTTCCCTCGGATAAGATGCAGTGAAGTATAGCGGGGGAAAAAAATTGAACATATATATTAACATATACCATAAGAACAACATTAAAAAAAGAAAATCAGAAAATCAGCTTCTTGAGGGATAATCGGTTACTGTTGAAGAGAAGGGTTGGATGGAAAATTATTTTGTTTATAATGTTCATAAGATGGGCAGTGTCACCCTCACACACACATATATATGTGTGTGTGTAAATAAACTCAATTTTGCATTTTGCTATTGCTCCCACCCCTAGAGGTAGCGCACAGAAATTGCTCAGGTAGTGCAGGTCATCCAGGATGACACATCAATGCGAGCTGTGGCAAGTTAGCTGTGTCTGTAAGCACAGTGTCCAGAGCATGTAATAGATACCAGGAGACAAGCCAGTACACCAGGAGATGTGGAGGGAGCCGTAAAAGACAACAACCCAACAGTAGGACAGCTACCTCCTCCTTTGTGTAAGGAGGAACAGGAGGAGCAGTGCCAGAGTCCTACAAAATGACCTCCAATAGGCCACTAATATCCATGTGTCTGCTCAAACTGTCAGAAACAGACTCCATGAAGGTGGTTTAAGGGTCCAACATCCACAAGTTGGTGTTGTGCAGGGCGTGCAGGGAGATTTGGATTTGCCAGAGAACACCAAGATTGGCAGGTTCCACATTGGGGCCCTGTGCTCTTCTCGGATAAGAGCAAGTTCACACTGAGCACATCTGACAGACATGACAGAATCTGGAGACGCCTTGGAGAATGTTCTGCTTCCTGCACCATCCTCCAGCATGACCAGTGTGGCAGTGAGTCAGTAATGCTGTGGAGAGCCCCCCATGTGCTTGCCAGAGGTATCGTGACTGCCATTAGGTACCAGAATGAGAGCCTCAGACCCATTGTGAGACCATATGCAGGGGCATATGCAGGGCCCTGGGTTCCGTTTGATGCATGACAATGCTAGGCCTCATGTGGCTGAAGGGTGTCATCAATTCCTGCCTGATGAAGGCATTAATATTATGGACTGGCCTGCTCGTTCCCCAGACCTGAATCCAATCAAGCACATCTGGGACATCATTTCTTGCTCCATACACCTCTACCATGTTGCACAACAAACTGTCCAGGAGTTTATTGATGCTTTAATCCAGGTCTGGAATTAGATCCCTCAAGAAAACATCTTCTGCCTCATCAGGCACATGTCCAGACATTGTATGGGGTCATACAAGACTTGTATATATGCACTAGAAGAACTGCTAACTAGATTTTATTTTTAAAAATATTTTTAAAATACAGTATTATAGCTACTTAATGCAAACTAAATAAATAATTGTATTGTTTATTAGTGTCGAAATGTGCTGCACTTTTATGTTAAAATTTCTATATTAAAGGGCATCTAATAATGAGGAACAGTAACATATATGTAATATAGCAATGTAATTAATGTGTAAAATAATGATATGCAAGAAATGGAAAACTTTTACAAACTGTATAGGAAGCTTTCTGTCTAATTATTTCCTCCATAATGACAATTATTATGCTTTATCTAATGAAAAAACTCATATTACCAAAGTTTAATTATTTCTTTGCTTAAAGGGCAAATCCAGTAAATCTACTAATATGTCATGGAGACTTGTAAGCAGTACAGTCTGTGATCTTTGACTGGGCTATACAACATATTTTTATTTTTAGCTTTTCACATAACTATTCATATTAAAAAAATGTTCCTAAAAGTGTCTAGTTCTCTCTTGACTGAATACTGCACCCTTTAGGTGCTTTCACACGGAGCATTTTTGTTGCTTTTTTATTTGCAAATGCAATTAATGCCATACATTTCTGCACAAAGAACGCATCAAAAAAGCACCAAATAATGCATCAAAAACACTCTGTGTGAAAGCACCCTTTGTCACATTTCAGCTTGTGCAATGTAAATTAAATGCAGGGTTAGTAAACACCTGATAAACTGGATTAAAATATCAGGTATTCCCACATAGATTGGGAATCATGCAGGGTCTTAATGTCTATTTTTGGTCTGTAACCTCTAGATAAAGAATATTATTAGGGTGCTTTCACACGAAGCATTTTTGGTTTGCTTTTGACCCCCTTTTTTTACGCATTTTTGGATGTGTTTTTCGTGCAGAAAGGCACAGCAGTTAATGCTGTGCCTTTCTGCACAAAAAACGCACCAAAAAAGACCACACACCTTATGAAAGCACCCTTAAAGATCATTCAGACATATAATCACTGTAGCCAGTACAGAATCCTTTTGGCAGCTTTCTAGTAAAGACACCCAGCACTTATTTTTCAGTATCATCAAGCCGAAAATCTGACTGAAAGATCCTAATGCTGTCTTAGCGGTGGTTCTGAAGCAGCAGGAGATTTACCAGGGAGCAATGGGTGTTTTGTTATAAGACTTCCCCAATGTTTTTGCAGATCCCAGAAACTTTTTAGCTTTTTGTAATTTTAATTTTAACCCATTATCTGCTCGCTACGAGCCAGCCTCAGAGAATGGGGAGATGGCTGTGCGTGCACAATTCTCCCTGGAATCTTCTATGGGAGTTTCTGAATATATTCCACTTGGTGTGTGACCACTGCAACAGATCAATTTCTTCAGCAGTCACATGTCATCCATTCAGATAATCACTCAGGAAGGGAATTGAGGAGGAGCATCAATATCAAGGGAATGGCACATGTCTGCTAAAGCCACTGACTGGCTACAGCAAACAGAATTGCAAGCTGTCAACAGAGAACTGAAGACACTGCCGGCAGCTTCAGCACTGGGTCAACAGAAAGTACAAAGGTGAGGTTTTATATATTTTGTATTGTACACTCTCATAGAACCCCTTACATATTTTCTAGTTTGACTTGAAAAACTTTTCTCCCCCAGAAAACATCTCTCATAACTGTATATTAGTTACATGTCATGTGTTATCTTATGATTTTTTGCAATTTGAACCATAGTATTGTCTGTATTCAAATAATCTGGTGCTAATTTGTAAATTAAAAATCATTAAAGTAAATGTATATACATAATAAAACACTTGACACAAGAAACCACAAGGAAACACAAGTGTCCCCTCTTGGCCATCCAAATAGTTGGGAGGTATAGTCAGGGGTCTTTCAAGGATGGCACATACATAGCCTATAATATTTCTACATAAGCTACACAATAGGATAATTACCTATTAGGATCCTGTTCAGTTTGTGTTATTTTGTGAGTATAATTCATTCATATGCAATGATCATAATCCACTGGGATTTTCCAGAGTTACCAGAATCACTATTTTTGGAGCAACCACAGTTTTTAAAGCTGAACTTCTTATAACTACTCTTGTTAGGGGGCAAGGGTTCAGAGAAATAGGGTGGAAGGAGCTTAATCTTAATCTCCAGAATCGAATCCGGTTCCAAGTGGGTGGCGCAATGTGATTACCTTTGATGAATGTGCTCCAATATTGAATGGTGCTGCAGAATTTGGATAAGCTCTATGAAAACACAGGTCTGAACTACATTAACATATTCTCTATATATTATCTATTACATTACAATGAAATTGAGAAAATATACAGAGTGCTGTATTTAACTTCTTATATATTGTAAAATGTGGATCACTGACATGTAATAATTTTATATTAATCAAGAGCATAAAACATGTGAATTTGTGTACATTCATGTATCATTTACTAGTTTTATACAATGAATATTAGGTTAGAATTCTGCAATTTCTTAATTTGTTTTGGTATATTTTCACTGAACTAATTTAAAAGAGCACTCTGGGATATTTTTCTTTATATTCTAGACTATTAGGAATTCGGCCCGGTTCACACAGCTTATTCATGCCGTAATTGCGAGACAGATTTCGCCCGCAATTACGGCTTGAGCCGCAATTACGGCTTTCTCCCCGCCCGACGTATTCGCCAAGCGGGGAGGAGAGACGGAATCCATAGTTCTCTATGAGTACTGTGGATTACCGTAATGGCTGGGACAGATTCCAGCTGTATTGCAGCGCAGTACGGCACACAATATGGCTGAAATCCGTCCCTGCAATAAGCCGTGTGAACGGCCCTTTAAGGTCAGGTAAATATTAGCTTCAACAATTCTCTAATTGATGGTTGCACACAGGATTTATGAGCTCCATTCCTCTCTTTCATTGGATAACGTGACTCACACGCTGACTTTCCGAAATACGCAATAGGCTTTAGGTATGAAAATGGTCTAGCAGTAAGACTGTCGTTGATGCCAATAACAACCAATGAAAGCTCCCCTTCTTTTCCTATAGTGCTCTGGAAAAATAAAAGCTGAGCTCTGATTAGTTTCTATGGGCAACAAAGACACTCTTAACGCTAGACAGTTTTCATACCTAATGTCCAATGTCTGCAATGTGAACTGGGAGACAGTATCCAAGAAAAAAGCAAGTTATCCTGCACATCCATTTGCAATTTGTATAGAAGCTAGAGCACACTGTAGTAACTGCAGAAAATAGATTCCCAACCAAATACAGTAGCACACAGTCGGCACTAGAGCCTGTACAAATATGGAACCAGTGTAGCATTTAACATGCATTACTGCTACACTTTACATATGAACAAAATAAAGGTGTTTAGTGTGCAGTTTGATTACGTTGTGTTTGTCCAGCTACCGCATCAAGGTAGCCTTATCAGGTGGAGGCCTATGGGTGCTTTCACACGCAGCTGCATTTTTGGTGCATTTTTTATGCATTTTTGGATGCGTTTTCTTGTACAGAAAGGCACCGTAACTAATGCTGTGCACCTCTGCACAAAAAACACATAAAAAAATGCACCAAAAAACACACTGTGTGCAAAGTCGCCATGAATTCAAAGCTGGGCTCCATTCACTCTGATTATAAGGGCCTCATGCGGATAGGTTGAACGGTTTATTTTTTCATGTTTATAGTGTAGCAGTAATGCATTTTAAATGTTCCACCAGTTTAATATGTGTATGAATTTTAGTGCCTGCCATGTGCTGCTATATCTGGTGTTTTGGAAGTCAGTATCTACATGTAGTTACAGCATAAAAAATCTTAGGGAGACATGTATGATTGAGTTTTTTACCCTTTTTTGGTGTAAAATGCACCTAACTCAGCAGTCTACAATGTCTAATGTGCCTAACGGATGTGTTAGTCACATTGTTCGTAAAACTTGACACTTTCTAATGTGCCTAACATGAGGGGGCGTTCTGAGGACGTGTCGCACCAAACTCATAATATTAGACACATATATGAATGTGGTTCGGCAAAACTGGGCGCATTACTGCTCAAACAGGAGGACCTATCTCAATGTGTTCTGAGGAGTTGAAGTGGAGCTAGATTTGCTGTTAGGGAAAAAAATGTCCAATATTTCTCAACTTACACCAGTGCAATAATAAAAAGTAATATCTGATAATTATCAAACTATATTAAATTATTAAAATTGAATAAAAATTTTTAGCATATAAAATTAATATAAAAATATATAATATCCCAAAAATATATAAATATCTCCCATAAAATGTATTAAAATTTAATAGAATCTAAAACTAATTTTACATTAAATAATCCACTGATTATGTTGTTCAGATGTTTTAATTTTTACTACATTAAATTTTAAATTTGTTTTTGCTGCTCTCACCCTTTATTCTACATACAACAAGAGCCAGCACAGCACAGGTCCTGCTGGGACCTGTGGTCCACCAAGAAAGTTCAGTACCATAGTTTCTATTCACTGACATGCTATTCTAATTACTTTACTTTTATTTTCAGCCTGCCTATAACCTTTATACATGTTTGGCCCATTACTAATGTGCCTAAGTTCCGTAATGTGCCTAACAAATAGGCGAGGTGCGTCGAACTTTAGACATTTATTTATAATCGCACAAAAGACACTTTCATACATTCAGGCACATTATACACTGAAAACGAGACTCAACAATTCACTTCAAAGTGCCTTCCTTCATACATGTCTCTCTTAGTGTCAGTCCCTTGACACAGCCAGTGACACCTGGGCTCCTACACTAACAGACATGAGATCAATCTGATTGCAGCTGTTAACCCTCTTAATAGGGTTTTCTCATTACAGTGATTATTTTTCAAAATGTAGGAAAAGGTAAATGAAGACAATTATCAATTGTAAAGATTTTTTTTTTGTTTTGCTTTGTTGAGGAGATATGAGAGGTTTTATGACTTTCTCATGTTCACCGACCATTTTCCTCTCCCCCTTTTTTTTGATTACTGGAAAGTCTGCCCCCCATTATGTGTCGCCCCTCTGTGTTAACTCTTGAAATTTAGCTTAGTTTGTTTAAGCCAAAGATACATTTTCACTTTTTAGAGCTCTGTCATCTTGGTACACAGTTTTTTACTCCCCGCAGTCATACACTGTAAGGGCTGGTAAAAACGGTTATCAACCGAAAAATTTGGGGACGGTTTTTCGCCCGAAATTAGGGCTTGAATAAGGGCGGGGCGGGTGCGCAGCCCCCCCGGCCCCATAGACATGCTTACCCAGGGCGCGTATCCCGGGGATAATTCAGTCACTTTCTCCCCCCCGGTGATTAGTGAGCGGGTAGAGAACGGAATCCACAGTTCCATGAGAATGGGATTATGTGATGGCTGGGGGGATTTCCAAAACCCTATTTCAGCGCAGACGGCGCCAATACGGTTTTCAATCCGTTTCCCGAAATAAGCCGTTTGAACGGCCCTTAACAGCACACAGAATAGCAGAGGATATTTCAATCACTTTATAGACCCCCTCCCATGTCAATTAAGGGTTAAAGCATGAAAATCTTTTCTCTTTCCAAAACCCAAAAAACAATTTCAAGGACTTCCCCCTTGCTTAGGACCCTTTAAAAAATAACGGGAATTAAATTTTATACTAATGTTACTGTAAAAATGTGTGCTCCGGCAACCGCTTCAGTCAGGGGTTAAACCAAACTTATATAAAAATCACTGCTGTATTAATAAATATTCTTCTTCTTTGTTCAAGCGCTTCTCTGCCCTTGTGTGGATACCTGACTTATCTCTATATCTAAAAGGGGGGGTAGGGAGGCCCAGGCTCCGGGGGCTGGACCCAAAAACAATTGGGATTCATCACCCAACTAGAGAAGCCCCAAAAAAAAGGAACTTTTTCGCTGGCGTCCGAACAGGCCCCACACCTTTTTGGGCAACCCCCAAATCCTTGGTCTCGAAGCAACGCAGGGAATTGACCAAGGAAGAACGAATAAAACCGGGCCCGGTAAGAGCATTTATTTTTTTAAAGCCAATTTACTCCCGTGTTCCCCAAGTCTATGTCCCATTGGTCCGAGTCCAGGATAAGAGAGGTATGCCTATGTAGTGGGTCCCATGCAGGACAAAGAACCTTTGACCATTTTTGCTGATGAAAGTAGATGGATAAAAGCAAAGGGCTGTCATTTTTTTTTGTTAAATTAGGGAAGGGGGATTGCCGACCAAGACTTGTCTGCGCCTTGAAAGGAGGGGCATGATCTTTTGCAAAACCCCGGGGTAAGGTAAAAACTAAGGGGCAGTCGTGTGGGGAAAGAAAAAAAGGGACGGGATTAAGGGGACGAAGGTTCTTGGGTTCGATCTTTCCTGTCTTTAGGCTTAAATGTAAGACCTGACTTCGATGAATTGTCTGGGCACGATTCAAAGGGGGGCCCGTAAAGGGGGAAAAGGGATACGGTAAAATATCTTAGGACTGTGGGGGTTCCGGAATGTGGTATGAGATTTTGACTATAACAGGTATCTCAGTAGCATTATATTTCTTGAGGATAATTTGCATTGCATTCCCGGAGGGAACCAAAGTATTCTCATCCTAGCTTCCCAATAAGGAAAACCAATTAGGTCCGAAAAGGATAAGGATCTTTTTTAATTGGAACGTCCAACTAGGGGAACGGAGGGGACAGAAGGGATCATGGGACGCAAAGTCAAAACCTACCGGGGGCCCTCAGATTTTTTTTTAAATCCCCTCCTCCTATTTATCTTGGCAAGGAGGCAGTCAAAGAGTTTGGACGTTTTCCTAAATTCATTGGAGGTCACCGACAGAGTCATTAGGCCCCAAAAAACCGGCAAAGAGTGTTAGAAAACCGAAAAGGTGTGGTAAAGATAAGGGGGAGGGAGCACCAATTGAATGTTTTCCCCCCAACTATCTGAAACGCTTTTAACCCAGAGTTGGGTGTAGGGAAGTTCATCAATGATGGTGGACCGTATAAACCAACAAAAAATGATAGCCAGTGCCCTGAAATTAAAAAAGATCAAAACCCCACCCCCATACCAAAAGCCGCCTCCAGCACCCGTAGAAACCCGGGGTTTTTGGGGCCCCGCACTCGTTGCGGTCAACAGAACCCGACTGGGGGTACATTTTTAGGATGCGGGGCCCCCGACCAGGACAGAAAGCAAGCCCTCAGGCCATAGTAGAAAGGCAGCATTAAAAAACCAGACCCTGTTGACCCAAATAATCCGAAGGGCCAAAGGCAGACCGACGGGGGGCTTTATGAGGTTTAACCAACCCATGGGCAGCTGCGACGATGGTATACTTGCAAAGTGCGCCCAATCCAGGTATCACCCCGAGTTTCAGCCGCTATTGACTCAGTACAGGGTCCACAGAGCAGCAGGGGTAGACATAGCGGACGTGTTTGACTTAAGATGCCCCCAAGACCATTCAGATAAAGAACAGGAACTCCGGCCCAAACCCCACAACATAAAAAAACCGGGGCATCAGGATAGTGTTTTTTTCAAGGGGTTTTGGCAAATTTCTCCCGGGGAGAACAGACAAACCCAAAGGGGAACACTCCCAGGGCCAGAGAACAGGATGAGACTGGGGAATGAATTCTGGTTTAGAATTAGGAGGGTTTGAGGGATGGGGACAGCATTGCCACTGCCAGAAAGGGAGAGTAATGAAAAAGGACGTTCCTAGATGGAATGAATCCCCGGTGCAAAATAAATTTAAATTATGTTTTTCCCAAATTGGAGAAAAAAAAAAACAACTTCTTAGAAAAGGCAAGGGGAGTAAAATGGGATATGGGGACAAGAAGGGAGGTTGCCCCAAGAAACAAGTTAGGGGAATACAGGAGGTAGACCAAGACGAGGGGCCCCCCAACCTGTTTTTAATTGCAAAAACAAAGGCCCCACATAAACGTGACTGTAAAAGAAAAAGAGAGATGATGAGAGAGAAAAGGGGAAGGCAGGGAGTCCTGAACGGGACTATACACACTGAAGGGGACAGCAGGGTCCAGGCCCAGCACTTATGTCCCGTTTCCATCCAGGGTGCCACACATAGAACCCTGTTGGAAACCGGACCCTCGGGTTTTCTGTCATCAAAAAAAAGTTTATACAAAGAGATTTTTAGATCACAGATTTTTTGTTGTATCCGGTTATAGGGTTTAAAAAGAAAAAATTACCACTCACTGCCCCCAAAAGTAAAAAATTGGCCCCCATACTTTTTAACTTTTTTTTTGTTTTTCAGATGAGGCAGACAGAACTTTTTTGGGGCAGGATATTTTAACAATTTAAAACTAATATCAAATACCACCAGAGGGCACCGTAACTTTAAAAACCCCTTTCAGATCAATTTATAAAGGAAGCTCTATGTCGTATTTTGTTTTTTGAGCAAAAATAAAAAAAGATTTTCAGTTGATGGCTTGTGGGGAAAAAAACTTATTCAAGCGTCCCAACGTCCCTTGGGGCAAAATCCAAAACAAACATAGGATGTTAAACCTTGCCATTTTTAAGTTCAGTAAAACCCCCAGGGTGTCATTACCTCAACTTGGGCCCAGTATCCTTTAAATCAAAACAAAACCCTTTTCTTTCGCCTATGTATAAATGCACAAAGCAACCCGTTTCTTGCCAAGAACAAAACAGGTAACTCTGTTGCCCCCCCCACCATTACGTTCCAAAAAAAGGCTCTTCCGGGAATTTGGATTCAGAAGGGGGGGGGAAGGGAACTCAGTGAGGAAATCTTTTCATACTGTACAAAACCATTGAAACGAATGTGCCCCACCCCCCCGAACATACTACTGCCCCCTTTTGCAAAAAATCCTGTTTTTGAATTTTTTTGAATGGAAGTCCTAAACCTACTTCTAGAAGACCCAAAAACCAAGCAAAAAAGCCAGGGAAAAAGACAAACAAGGTTGGGAAAAAAAGGGGGGGAGCAAAGTTTTAGGAGAGGACATTATGGAAGTTAGAAAAAAAATTTTTTTTCCCAATGGCATGAAAACCTACTTTCCTAAATCTCCTTCACCTCCCCACACACCAAGTCCACCAACCTTAAATGGAAATTGGGTTGCCTCCGGTTTTCAGACAGGCGCAGTCCTAAAATGAGGAACTGTCAATCTGTCAGGAAAATAATCCTTTGGGACAGGTAGCCCCAAATCCCAATAAACAAAACCCAAACCTCTATATCCTTTCCAACTTTTTGCAACTCGACTATTTTTCAATTTTCCAAAAAAAGTGGGCGGAAAAAGTAACCCTTTAGTAGTGAAGATTTTTTTTTCGGGAGGGCCCCTGATTTTAACCCAGGGCAATGCCCTGCAAGGGCCACAGCAAAAAACGGGTTTAAATAAAAATTTTGTCCCCTAGGTTTTGGACTCCCTGAGCCCAAATTTGGGTCAACAGGGGGTACCTTTTTTACAGGAGAAGTTTTCCAAAACACCTTCCAGATGGGGTATTGAATTGCCCTAACACCTCAGGGGGGAAAAACATAATTTAAAAAACACCATATAAATTTTTTTGGGAACCCCCCCAAAGACTAGGTGGTTACTTTCCCCAAACTTGCCCTTGGGGTGGATAGTCCAAAAGTTTTTTGTGATAAAATTTCAGAAAACCAACAATGAAGTGCAAAGGAAAAGGTTTTTTTTTCTTTGCCAATCTGACGCCGAAAATGGAGACCACGCTTTAGCCCGGTGATCAGTTACCTTAAAAAAAAACACTCCCGGAAAGCGTTGGAACCCCCGGGTTTTAGGACCCTACCAAGTCCGTTGATACCCCGCTGCCCCCGTAAAGCTAGAAGGGAAACCGACATGGGTTTCCATGCAAGCCTTTTCAAAGGGGGGCCCGAGGGGCCCCTGGGACTTGACACTGATCCGGATAAAATTTCTTTAATGGTTACATGAACCCAGGGGAAAATAAATCACAGCAAATTTTACAGGTTTAGAAAAAAAAAAAAAAAAAACAGATTGCTGGAATGCCACATGCCCCAGTCACGGCCCTTTTCATCCCTTTTTGGCAAACCCCGTGCCATGGGGAGGAGAAAAGAGGGATTGGGCTAATTGCTCAATCAATTTGCCATAATGACACCAAATACCCCTAGGCACTGGAAAAACCCGCAACCGATTCCCCCTAGTAGGATGGATATAAATTTTCCCTGGTGGGAGGGTAACTACCACATCAATAAATCAGCAGTATTTGCATCAAGGGGGGAAGTTGGGTATCTCGTAATTCTCGGAGTTGCCAAACTGGGGGAAATTCTAAGTGAAGGCTCCAATTAGTTCAAAAAGCCACTTCCTCTACCACAGAGCCTTTTTAAAACCCTTTCCCCCCTAAACATAAATACACAACATATCGTGGGAAGGGAAAGGTTTTTTAAAAATCTTGGGGGGGTAAACTTTTTCTGCCCTAAACCCCTAATGGTTTTAAAAAAGGGGGGGTTGGCTAAAAGGGCAAAATTTCAGACTGTATAAAAATATTTTTAGTTATTTTGCTTGTCTATTTTAAATGTTTGAAAATTTTTTTGAAGATTTTTACTCTTTTTTTGGAGAAACGCCAATTTTTTCTGCACCAAATGAAGGGACAGCTTTTGTGGCCCCCCCCCCCCCGGGGTTGGGAAAGTCCACTCACAGGGGGGTATCTGTTTTTGGGGTGATTCGTCTCAATTGGTGAACCCCCACTACTCCCTTCCCGCCTCGCTACCTGGTGTTGGCAAAGCTAAAAAACAGGAAAGGGAAAGGAAATGTGCAGGAAAGACATTTTGAAACGTGTCTAAAGTTTTTTCTCTTTAAAGAAGGGAGTTTCCCCGCCCCTAACTACGTATCGTTTTGTGAAAAAAGGGGGGAATTGCAAGTTAAGGGGGTTAAAGCAGAAAAATCTTTTCTCGGGGCCAACACAAGATACAATTTAAGGACCTCCTTTGCTTAGGAACCTTGAAATTTTAACGGAAACCTTGAATGTTAATCCAAAAGTTTTGCTTAAAAAATTTGTGCCCGGCTAACTCCATTATTTAGCGCTTATAAAAACCCAAAATTTATAAACCCCTGCGTTTAATAAAAACTTTCCCTTTTTCTTTGTTCAAACCCTTACTCTGTCTTGTGTGGATACCTGATTACGTATCTAATCTGATAGAGGGGGGTAGGAGGCCCAGGCTCCCCGGGGGGCTGGAGCCATAACAAAATTGGGATCACTCAGCAACAGAGAAGCCCAAAAGGTAGAAAACTTATCACAGCCTACCAGGAAGAGAGTTCTGAAGTGGCTGGACTCTGAATTTTGGGGGGAAAAAAACCCCCTTTTAAAGGGGTGATTTGTGATGTAAGTGATTTGATATTGCTCCTTCTGTCTTTCACCTCATACCATCCATTGTGAAATCCAGAGGCATGACACAATATTTTACCTATCAGTTTTATACTCTTCATTCTCATACACAGTTGGCTCTCCGCTAGCTGCAAGCAACCTGTGCAGCACAAATTACTTTGTGGTAAAAGCTCTTTGATAAAATGTTACATGTACCACAAAATGGTGCCATTCAAAACTATAACTCATCCCAAGCTCACATACAGTTACCCTGAACAAAAAGTAAAAGGATACAGCTTTCTGAAACATAAAAAAAATGTTAGTCATTAGGGCCAAAAATTGTCTTGTCGTTAAAGCTAACCAAATATCTATAAATACACAGTAAACTTTTGGGGAAAATTTTGAAAATGTTTTTTTCCTAAAACTGTCTGTTGCCATAGCAAAACCCAAACAGACGCCCCCCCTTTTATTTTTTCGGGCACATATGAAATTAAAGGAGGCTTTGATTGGTTGCTATGGGCAACAAAAAAAGTCTTAGACCAAGACAGTTTTCATGAATGTCCTCCATAGTGTCTCTTTGATCCAATCCTTACAGTCCTCAAAGTCTCCAAAAAACCCTTGTATTGTTAATAATTCTTAACTTTATTGAGAATAGAAGTGGTCATTAGTAGTGATGAGCGATTACGTTGACTATCGTCATCGGGTCGATAGTCGATATCGGCAATTATCAATAAGTACCCAAGCATAATAGATTTTTCGCCGATGACCAAAAGTCTATGGGAGGAGGGAAAAAACCCCCTTCATTCCTTTAAACCCAAAAAAGGGCGGGGGGAAACGGAATTTTTCATCCCCAACAGTCCAAATGGATACGTGGCTACATCTTAGGCCCAAAACACTTAGGTTATAAAACCACAGAAAAAAAACACAGACCCTTTACTATCCCTTTCTTGCACCACAGCATGACCCCCTTTAAAACCGCATAAACCCCCCAAAATAAAAGAGCCCCAAGGCTTT
>JAODAL010011429.1:0-100050 GCA_025379985.1 Phyllomedusa bahiana
ATTCTCTCCAGATGTCGCAACAACCCCCAAATTCCACACGGGAAAAACAGACCAAACCATAGATGTCCAAAAATTATCTAAAATTTCGAACATGACCCCGGGGAAAAAGTTTTGAACCGTTCCCAAATGTATCTAAACTTGTACAAAGTCTTTGTTTTGGTGATACCCCCCTTTAGGGAGAAACTAGTCGCCTTCATTGCTCGGGGATCCTGTCCTTTCTTCCACACAAAACACTTTTCACACCCGGGAAGCTTCCGGGGCTCCTTCTATATAGTCCATTTATTTCCCTTCCAATTTTTTTTTGGGATTCATCAGTAAAGCTGGGCCATTCTAGCAGCTTTATCTTCTTTCTCGATATAAGGGGAGATCCCCTGTGTTTTTGGGGGTCTTTGTCTTGCTAAAAATTTTCCCCCCTATTTTTCTTCACCTCCGGTAGATCAGCCGTTTTGTATCCAGAAGGTCTCTGGCATTTGTCCATTCACCTTCCTTAAATTCTGTGAATTTTGTCAGGGCCCACCTGCTGCACCCCCCCACCATGATGTTCCCCCAGTGCCATCTGTGCACCCCACCAGATTTCCCCCCATTCCGTCTGCTGCAGCCCCCCCTGAGTTCCCCCAGTCCGTCTGCGCAGCCCCCCCCATTTTGTTCCCCCAATGCCATCTGCTGCAGCCCCCACCAATTTTTCCCCCATTCCCATTGCTGCAGTCCCCCCCATACTCTCCCCTCCACACTGCACTGGGGGGGTTTTTTGGGGATGATGATTTTGGTCTTGCAGGTGAGCGTGCTTACAACCCAGGGGAAATTGAGTGTGCATAGAGCCCAGGGAGGTGTCCGCTGATTTCGATTTTTTCTGTCGCTCTCCCCACGGGTGTTATGGCTCCTGGATAATCTTCTAATAAAATTTTTCAGTCCTTTTGGGGAAATCTTGGGGGGACCCCTGCTGTGGCCGGTTTAGGGGGGAAATAATATTTAATAATAATTATGGCCCAAAATGTCATGGGCCTTCATGTTTAGAAATCCTTCTGTAACCAAAATCCCATCAGTATGTTTTACAAAAATGGGTTTGGGAAGGTCTTGAGTCAATGGTTTTACCCATCATGAGAGTCTCTTGGGGCCCCTTTGGTAATGAGACACCTTTTTATGGGGCCATCAGTTAAACCAGTGATTTATTTCCCACAAATGGTGGGTTTTTTTTTAATTACTGATAGATTTTAACTGTGTCGGGACTTTCCGGGGGGGGGGCTTTTTACCCCTCCTTTTTTTCATCTTTTCCCAATAGTTACATGTTAGAAAACGATTGAAAAAAGACCGTGTCCATAAAGTTAACAAAGGGGGGGGAAAAAGGGGTGATGGGGGGAAAAAGGATTTTTAAAAGCCCAGCCCCCCCACTGGTGAACCCCAAAACCCCCACAGGCAAAAAAACCAATCTGCTCCGGGGGAAACCCCCTACTCTGCCCCCAACATCCACCAGCCGGATCCAAAATTTTTACATGGCTCATACACTTTAATATTCTTTCGTTTCAGGAATATCAAAACCTTTTTTTGAAACTCCCAAACTGTTCCTGCTGTGACCACTCCTCAGGGGCTACCACAGATTTCATTTCTTCCATGAAGAATGCTTTTCTCCTTGGAGGTTGAATCCTTTTTTCTCTAGTCAAAGGGAATGTCCCCTTGTCTTTTGAGGGGCTTTACATAAAATTTTTTTTTTTTCCCCAGTTTTTTGGGTACGGCCATTTATATATTTATATACATTAATCATGTCCCCCCGAACCGTTTTTTTCTCAAACAAATAAGTTAAATTTACAAACCACTCCCATAACTAAGATTCCATTCCCCCTTATAAGTTTGGTTGCTCTTTTGCACTCTCTCTAAATGCTCCATTCCCATTATAATTTTTGGTTGCTGTCTTTGTACCTCTCTGCTCCATTACACTCTTTTATAAACTGGGGCCCCAAAATGAACAGCATTTTCCAAGTGAGGCGCACCAAGCTTTATACAGGGTATTTTTTTTCCGTTTCATTTTTCATGATTACACATTAAAAATGGACATCTTTGGGGTTTTATTTTCTTTGCCTGTGTGGATTGGATGTGTTGTTACTGTTATGGATATTACAAATTCTATAGTCTCTATTTGGGTAATCAAAGTTTGCAGTTTTAACTGGGTGTGTCGAATGGCCGACAATGAACTGTCCATCTTTCTCACTTCATTTCTGTTCTTCAGTGTTTTTTCGGTTATTTTTGCATCCCCCAGACTTTCTGATTTCAGGAATGTGGATAACGCATTTCTTTTTTAACTACAATCACTTCTGTAAGACCATACACAGATTGAACGCTTGCTTAGCAGAATATAGACAGAAGGTCACTTATAATAATAAACCAGTCACTGAAAAAATCCTAAACAAATCCAAACTCTAAAATATAACTTTTAATATATACCCAAAAAAATACGATTACGTATCTCAATCAATATATATATACAATACACCATTTGTCCCTATCTAATTTCCCTACATTTTATCCCAAATAGACCAAGTAATCGTCCCGATAAGGACGGCCTAGTCTTTGTAGGCTCACCCTATTAAATCACTTTGTTCCCTAACAACCACCAGAAACATTAACATATATACATTTCTGTACAGTTTTTTAAAGATATATCAATTCAAAATCCAAACACAGTTATGGGATATTCCTGTAGAGTCCCATATAAAGTACTCAAAGGCTCACAGTCCACTGATATGAACACTGCAATTTTTCTCTTTCAATTATAGGGTAAATATCTATATATATCGTCCGTGTAGGGAAAATAAGATACATTTATCCAACATCATCTCAAGATACATCAAACCTTATCCTCTTATCCTCGACGCGTTTCCCCCTCCATATTATGGGGTTCATCGGGAGGATCTCCTAGGGGACGTCACATTGACTTAAGATAGTAGTCTCCTCGATATGCTTATAATAATAATAATAATCTTTATTTATATAGCGCCAACATATTTCGCAGCACTTTACAATGTAGAGGGTATAATTACAGACAAAAGACAGACATTACACAGTGAAAGCTACTTACAGGTGAGACACAAGGTGTGAGGGCCCTGCTCGCAAAGCTTACAATCTAAGAGGGTGCCTGGGGAAACAAAGGGAGAAGTACTAAATTTACAATGGCCCAGCCATGCTTTATAAATATGGGGAGGTTTACATAAAAATTTGGTGAACCTGCCACCATGACGGAAACATCTATATACAGATAAGTGCCTGTGAGTGCCCTAGTGTGGGGAAAGTGACAAATGTGTGTGATAGAAGGTTGGGGTTAACAATTAGTGGTTTTTTGGTAGGCCTGCCTGAGAAGATGTTTTTTCAGGACACTCTTAAAACTACGAAGGCTGGGATTGTGCCTGAATGGTACGGGGGTAGGATGTTCCAAAAGAATGGGTGCAGCAGGGTGAAAAAATCTTGAAGACGGGCATGGGAGGTTCGGATGATTGTAGCCCTGTAGTTTGATGTCCGTAGCTGAGCGGAGAGAGCGGCAGGGTGGTAGACAAGATGAGGGGGGAAAATGTATGGGGGTGCAGCACTGTGGAAGCTTTATGGGTTAGAGTGCTGAGTTTTATACTGTATCCTTTTACTGGATGGGCAACCAGTGCAGTGACTGACACAGGGTAAGGCATCAGTATAGGGGCTGGAGAAAAGACAAGCCGGGCTGCTGCACTCAGGATAGTTTGGAGAGGGGAGAGTTTGCAGAGAGGGAGCCCCGATAAGCAAGGAGTTACAGTAGTCAAGACAAATGAATAAGAGCAACAATTGAGAGTTTGAGTTGTTTCCACATGAGAAAAGGACGGATTCTGGAGATGTTCTTGAGGTGCAGGTGACGGGAAAGCGGCAAGGATTGGATGTTTGGGGTGAAGTCAGATCGGAGTCTAGAATAACCCCAAGCCCAGCGGGCCTGCTGCCTAGGTGTTATGGTGATGCCACACACGAGAGAGAAATAGCAGATGGGGGTTGGTTTAGCAGAGGGGGGAAAAACAAGAAGTTGGGTTTTGGTGAGGTTTATTGGAGATAGAGAGAGGACATGTTTGCCCAAAGACAGGGGGCAGACAGTCACTGGTTTTGTAGCGGGGCAGGGTGAGGTCTCGGGAAGAGGTGTATAATTGAGTGTCATCAGCGTAGAGGTGGTATTTGGAAGCCAAATCAAACTGATGGTTTGGCCAATGGGGGCTGTATAGATTGAGAAGAGGAGTGGACCAAGAACTGACCCCTGGGGGAAACCCCTACGGCAAGAGGGAGAGGAAGGAAGTAGAACCTGCAAATGAGACACTGAAGAAGCGGTCAGAGAGGTAGGAAGAGAAACCAGCGAGAGCAGTGTCCGGGATGCCAATGGCGCTGAGCTGAGGAGAAGAGGGTGATCAACAGTGTCAAACGCTGCAGAGAGATCCAAAGAACCAACAACGAAAATTTGCCCTGAGATTTAGCAGTGTGGAGATCGTTAGAGACTTTAACTAGAGCAGTTTTTCTGGGGAGTGTAGGTGCGGAAACCTGATTGTAAGGATCCAGAAGAGAGTTAGCGGAGAGATAGCGGATCAGGCAGAGAAAGACCAAGCGTTCCAGGAGCTTAGAGAAAAAGGGGAAAAGGTTAGAGACGGGTCGGTAATTGGCAGCACAGGATGGGTCCAGGGAAGGGTTTTTTTAGTAGGGAGATATAGTACCTTTTTTAAAGGAGGATGGGAAGATCCCAGTGGAGAAGAGAGGTTACAGATTGTAGTGAGGTGAGAGAGGATAGCGGGAGAAATAACTGGAGAAGGTCGGGGGGAATGGGGTCGCTAGAGCAGGTTGGGGGCGAGCAGACGGGAAAGCCTGGTTTCTTCTTTTTCCCTGTCTTTGGGTCAAGAGCTGAGAACACACTAGAGGATGTGCGGGGAGGGACAGGATGGGTTCTGCTTGGGGTTTGTGATGAGATGTTATGCCAGATACTGTCAATTTTGTCAGAGACTTATCACTATGTCTCTGACATGCGTTGTACTAAAAACTTTAAGAATAATTAAGGGCGTCTTTCAACTAACAAATTAATGAACCGTAATATGATTATTAATGAGGTGGTTGTTATAATAATGAATAATAATAAACGGGGGCTGATTAAATATTGTTTCTCCAACAAAGATATTGGGCGACATGTATGATCGGGCTTTACGCCTGTTTTTTGGCGTATACTGCGCTCCCGGGCCCGAATCCCTCTGTCGGACGCGGGGATGCGGTGTTAGGCGCAGCGTTCGCCACTTTCAGCTCGCGCCCCGCATGAAGGGCGGGCAGTGGCGCGGTGTGGGCGCGTGTGGCGTTCCGGGGCGGGACGCGGCGCGCTCGAAAACTCCGAGGCATGTACGATGGCGAGTCGGCAAAGCGAGGCGCAGTGCAGCTCCGACAAGCAGACCTGGTTTATTTTGGTCTAAATGCTCCGGCAGAGGCGAAGTGAAGCAGGATCGGGAAAATGCGAGGAAACATAAAAAGATTGCGACAGAAATCCGGGGCTCCCCCCTCCGTGCAGCAGGAGTATGATTTCCGAAAAAAAACGCCTTTAAAAGGCGAAAACAGTGTCAGAAAAAGAGCTGAACGTAAAAAATAAACATAATTTAAAAAAAAAAATCACTTTTTCCTAAACTCTAGAACGGCGCAATATCAAGAATTATGATATTGGAAATTGCCGGGAAATACAGTAATCAAATTCTGAAAGCTATTCTCATTGGTCGGCATAAACCGGCCAATCAGAATAGGAGCGACAGTGAACCATTAAAACCTATGGGGAAGGGTTGACCAATCAAATCAAAGGCGGGACAGTTCAAAATACAGTAAAAATGCTGAAAAGAGCTGATTGGTTTTAAAACGGCGGGGCTCGTCCAGCTTAGCCAAATCAAGCGCGAGCTACTTTCTCATAGAGTTCTATGGGAAAGGAAATTCTGACGCGCTCTGTGATTGGCTGATTTAAAAGAGGCGCCGTTATTTGGACCAATGGGAGAGCGAGCGACGCCTCCTATGGGTTTTCTAATGCAATCTTTAAATAAAACTGTACATGGCCGAAATTAAATTAATAACACTACAGAAGTTGTCCCCGATGTGTATATAAAACAATAATAATATGGGGGTAAAAAAAAAAAATATTAAATCAATAAAATCATGTTTTATTTCTTTATTTCATTGCACCCAACTATTTTATCCTTGGCTAACGAAAATAAAGAAATAAACCTGATTTTATTGATGTAATATTTTTTTTTCGTTAGCCCCATATTATTTTTCATTTTATATACACATCGGGACAACATTTTGTAGTATTATAAAATTTTATTTCGGGCCATGTACAGTTTGATTTCTGATTGCATTTGAAAACCCATAGGAGCGTCGCTCGCTCTCCCATTGGTCCAAATAACGCACCTCTTTTAAACTTATCCAATCACAGAGCGCGCTCAAAAATTTCTTTTCCCCACAGAACTGTAAGAGAAAGTAGCTCGCGCTCTGATTGGCTAAGCTGGACGAGCCCCCGCCGCTTCAAACCCAAACAGCTCCATTTCCTGCATTTTTACTGTATTTTGAACTGTCCCGCCTTTGAATATGATTGGTCAATTTTTCTCCATAATATAAGGGACATTGTCGCTCCTATTCTGATTGGCTGGTTTATGCCGACCAAAGAGAATAGCTTAAACAATTTGAATTACTGTATTTTTCCCGGGAATTCTCTCTATTGCAATTCCCTATGTAGCGCCGGTCTCGGCGACAAACGCGTTTTTTCGTTTTTTAACTGCTTTATTTGTAAAGAAGGGTTCGGTTCTTTAAACTGATAATGTTTTTACATTTAATAAAATAATTTTTTTATTAATACTTCATGCCAAACGGGGCTGAGCGCCGAGATTTCAGAGCGCCCATCTCTCCATAGACTATAATGGGAGAAGTAGCCCCGCGCTCTGATTGGCTGGATAGCCAAGCCAAACCCCTAGCTCAGCCAATCACTTTTCTGTCTTTTAACTGTATTTTGAATTATCCCCGCCGTAGATTCTGATTGGTCTAAACTTCTCCCTAGACTAAATGGGTCTTTGGTCGCTCCTATTCTGATTGGTCAATAATTCTCCATAGCTTTTAATGGGTCCTCTGTCCGTCCTATTTTGAAATTTGGTTGAGCTAGCCAAGCCACCGCTAGCTCAGCCAATCACCTCTTTTCAGCATTTTTACAGTATTTTGAACTGTCCCGCCGTGGATTCTGATTGGTCTAAACTTCTCCATAGGCTAGATTGGGTCTCTGTCGCTCCTATTCTGATTGGCTGAGCTAGCCAATCCCCGTACTTTTAAACCCAAACACTCTTTTCAGCATTTTTACTGTATTTTGAACTATCCCGCCGTGGATTCTGATTGGTCTAAACTTCCCCATAGGTTTTAATGGTTTCACTGTCGCTCCGATTCCCGATTGGCCGGTTTTATGCCGACCAAACAGAATAGCTTTCTGAATTTGAATTACTGTAATTTCCGCAATTTCCAATATCCTAATTCTTGAATTAGGATATTGGAAAGTGATTTTGTTTTATGTATGTTTTATGTATTTTTTACTTTTTAGGTTTCAGCTCTTTTCCTGAGAATGTTGAACGCCTTTATAAAGGCGATTTTTGATTCATACTCTGCACCGACATCTGGAATGATTTCTCGCTGTTCCAGCCTGTCTCGCATCGGAACTGTTTTTGGGCGCAGTCCCGCACGGCGCCTAAGTCCCGCACTGCGCCCATGTCCCCGCCTGTGCCCCACACACCACTGGCGAGGCGCAGGAACTTTTGCCCAAACATGTAACGAGCGCACCGCCTCGGACGGCGAATCATAGGGCGCCCCGCACTGCGCTTCAGTCCGCACTGCGCCCTACACACAGGCGAGGCGCAGCGGACTTTACATTGTATGTATGAGCGCGCCCGGCCCCACATTAATCAGGCGCAGATTCCGCCGGAAAACTGGCGGAAAGGTGCGCCCCGACCCGGCGGGATTCATACATGTCGCCCATTCTGTTTATTTGCAGACGATTCACCTTTCAATCAGAGGTTATAGAAACTCATGCACAACTTAGAAAGGTTGCACTGACATCTTGTGAATGTCTCTCAGCACAACGAGGGCTAAGTCGCAGGCCCAGGCCGGCAATATCATTACTGACATCGGGGGAGAATTTCATGTCAATAGCAACTTTATAAATATATTTACTTAATAAATTGGTAACATGTTCAATACTTATTTTACCCGCTGTATACTGCACCCTGCAAGGAGCTACTTTTCTACCAAAATCCACAGCGCACAGAATACAACTTTAACATGAATACACTTTAAAATGTACAATGGAAGCAAAGATCTGTAAGATGTGAGGCGATGATCCATCTCCAGCATATCTATGTTCACAGTCGCACAAAAGAAACGCCAAAAACACAGAAATACAGAAATTCTGTATGAAATTTAATTCAGGGATTATCTAGAATTTGGGGATTATATAATTTCCCATCCCCAGGTACAATCTGTAACCCTACTCAATAGTCAGAAATCCTTCAACATAATCTAAAATGTTACCTAGGGCCACATTCAGATGAAAATGATTCCAGGGTAATAAATCTCAATTCTCCTGTTATCACTCTCCATTCGCTTGGCTGTACTTGGAGCTCCCATAGAACAGAAAGGAGAGTGTTGCAAAAGGGGGCAATTCTCAAGATAAGTGTGGGTCCCAGGTTGGGACCTGCAACCGGGCTCAGAGTGGCCCACGTGGTAATAGGGAAAACCCCTGGTGAGGCCCTGGTGATGGGGAGTCACTGGGCAATGCAGGCCTGGGGCTGCTTTTTTGGGAGAAGGGCATAGAAAGAGGCAGAAGCAAGAGTCATGTGCAGGGGCTGTAAGGTGGGCCCAAGGATCAACTCTACTGATGGTCCCAAATAATCAACTGCACTGGTGGGCCCCAGAAATCAACTCCACTAGTGGGCCCCAAGGATCAACTCCACTGGTGGGCCCCAGAAAACAACTCCACTAGTGGGCCCCAAGGATCAACTCCACTGGTGGGCCCCAGAAAACACCTCCACTAGTGGGCCCTAGAAAACAACTCCAATAGTGGGCCCCAAGGATCAACTCTACTGGTGGCCCCAAGGATCAACTCCCCTGGTGGGCCCCAGAAAACAACTCCACTAGTGGGCCATAGAAAACAACTCCACTAGTGGGCCCCAAGGATCCACTCCACTGGTGGGCCCCAATGATCAACTCTACTGGTGGCCCCAAGGATCAACTCTACTGGTGGCCCCAAGGATCAACTCTACTGGTGGCCCCAAGGATCATCTCTACTGGTGGCCCCAAATAATGAACTCCACTGATGGTCCCAAATAATGAACTCCACTGGTGGGCCCCAGAAATCAACTCCACTGGTGGCCCCAAGTACCAACTCTACTGGTGGGCTCCAAGAATCAACTTCACTGGAGGCCTCAAGAATCATCTCCACTGGTGGGCCCCAAGAATCATCTCCACTGGTGGCCCCAAGAATCAACTCCACTGCTGGACCCCATGTATCATCTATACTGGTGGGCCCAAGAATCAACTCCAGTGGTGGACTCCAAGAATCAGCTCCACTGGTGGCCCCCAAGAATCATCTCCACTGGTGGCCCCCAAGAATCATCTCCACTGGTGGGCCACAAAAATCAATCCCAGTGCTGGGATCCATGAATAAATTTCACTCTTTGGCCCTAAGATCAACCCTAGTGGTGGCCCCAGGAACCATATGACACTGTATTTAATAAAGCTTGTTTCTGGCTCACACTATTATTTGACACCCTTTTTGTATTCATTTTTATAATTCACGGAGATCCCAGTGGTTAGACCCCCATCAGTCCTTAGGTGACAGCAGATCATGCGGAATCTCCACCATTGCGGACCTCAACCAATCATAAAGAGATGGCATATAGTGCTGCTCCCCTTCATTTTCAGGGTCGGTTGAGGTCCCAATGGTTAGACCTGTAAGTGACAGTACATCATTCTGCGTCCCCTTCATTCACAGAGTTGCTGGGGTCTCAATGGTTAGAACCCGACCATTCATAAAGTGATGGCAAATTGTGCTGCCTCCTTTCTATTCTTAAGATCGATGGGGGTCCCAGTAGTTATACCCCCACCAATGGTGGGGGTGAGGGTCCCAGTGGTTAGACCCCCATCAATCATACAGTGATGGCATATAGCGCTGTGCCCCCTTCATTCTCAGGTGGGGTCCCAGTGGTTAGACCCCCATCAATCATACAGTGATGGCATATAGCGCTGTGCCCCCTCCATTCTCTGATGGGGGTCCCAGTGGTTAGACCCCCATCAATCATACAGTGATGCATATAGCGCTGTGCCCTTCTCAGGTGGGGTCCTAGTGGTTAGACCCCCATCAATCATACAGTGATGGCATATAGCGCTGTGCCCCCTTCATTCTTAGGTGGGGTCCCAGTGGTTAGACACCCATCAATCATACAGTGATGCATATAGCGCTGTGCCCCCTCCATTCTCAGGTGGGGTCCCAGTGGTTAGACCAGCATTAATCATACAGTGATGGCATATAGTGCTGTGTCCCCTTCATTCTCTGATGGGGGTCCCAGTGGTTAGACCCCCATTAATCATACAGTGATGGCATATAGCGCTGTGCCCCCTCCATTCTCAGGTGGGGGTCCCAGTGGTTAGACCAGCATCAATCATACAGTGATGCATATAGCGCTGTGCCCCCTCCATTCTCAGGTGGGGGTCCCAGTGGTTAGACCCCCATCAATCATACAGTGATGCATATAGCGCTGTGCCCTTCTCAGGTGGGGTCCTAGTGGTTAGACCCCCATCAATCATACAGTGATGGCATATAGCACTATGCCCCCTTCATTCTCAGGTGGGGGTCCAAGTGGTTAGACCAGCATCAATCATACAGTGATGCATATAGCGCTGTGCCCCCTCCATTCTCAGGTGGGGTCCCAGTGGTTAGACCAGCATCAATCATACAGTGATGGCATATAGTGCTGTGTCCCCTTCATTCTCAGGTGGGGGTCCCAGTGGTTAGACCCCCATCAATCATACAGTGATAACATCCCAGTGATTGGGATAGCGTCGCCTTTGGAGTCTTTCCCTGTGAAGATAGCGGCTCAGACTCCAAAGCTGAGAGTGTGGAGAACGCGCCTGCGCTGTGCAGGTCATATTCTTATCACAGAGGCAGTGACCAGATTGTAGTGAGTCGGGCACAATACACGGCTGCGCTTTTATCTCAAGAGCAGGCGCCTCTCTCTGCAGTGTTAGGGTATTAACAGCTTATTTTGTAGTGTAATTGCGCTTAATACGTGACAAAATGTGTGCCGCACTTACGGTAATTCATAGCTCTCATAGAAAGTTATGGCTTACGCGTCGTCCCCAGCGAGTACAATACGATCGTACTGTACACGCGGGGGGAGAAGTGACAGGTCAATTGTTAGCGGCAATTACGCACCACGAACAATGCATGTCTATGGGGCCAGCTGGGTGCCGCCCCCGTGCTTCGGAATTATGCGCTGATCAGCTCGTGGTTCCAAAACACCCGCTGTGTAGTATAGTACACGCCACAATAAGCCGTGTGAACATACCCTTACTCTGCCACCATGGAGCCATTACCCAGCATCTATGAGCGCCGCTCCTCTATGTGGTCACCCCGAACTCTCAACCTAATTTCATCAGAATTTTACCTTCTGAATCTGCAGCCGCCAGGTTTCTAGAGATCATTTCCCGCAACGTCCTGAAACACAGAAATCCTGCTTTACTCACAGATGGTGTTTGCAGCCTCTAGCGCCCCCCTGAGGAATCCACTGATATAACATCATCAATAAATGACCGAAAATGTCTGAAAACTGCAGAAATGAAAGAAAAGGAGAGAACAGGGAGGAAAAACCTTCTCCCTTCTTTACCAATAGAAGCCGGGAATATCTGTGTCTTATCAACATTCAAGGCTTCAGTCACAAATCTCAGATTCTTGGGGTCAGATTAATACCTTCTATAAAGTGACAAAAATACCCTTAAAGGTACACGACCACCAAAATTGTTCTTTTCACATATTGACAAGTGACGAGTTCGACATATCGCGGATCGGGCAGACAGATTGCTGGGTGGGGCTGGTGAGAATCCAGCTGTCATGGTCCACATTGGCACCAATGACAAAGTTAGAGGTAGGTGGAATGTCCTTAAAAATGGTTTCAGGGATTTAGGCCAAAGGCTCAGGGCAAGGACCTCCAAAGTAATATTTTCAGAAATATTACCTGTTCCACGAGCCACACCAGGGAGGCAGCGGGAGAGTAGAGCCGTGCATAAGTGGCTCAAAAATTGGTGTAGGAAAGAGGGATTTGGGTTTTTGGACGACAGGGCTGACTTCTTTTCATGCTACAGACTCTATGCTATGTGACGCGGCTTCTACCTAGCGAAGTGGTAGGTCCATCTATAATACAAAGGGGACAAAAAGGCCAGGAAGATTGAGATGAATATTTAAACTAGGTAATGGGGGGGGCAGTAGAAACTACACATATATCATGCAAGATAGGGTGTGAGTGGAGGGAGTGGGTCATAGCAATAGATAATAGATATCAGGTTGTCACGCAAATGAAATAAAAACGGGAAAATCTCAAAACTTGCACGCCGACCAATGCCACCGAGTCCTGACCAACAAAATCAATGAACTAGAATTAATAATGAGCTGACTGAAAAATATGACATAGTGGTCGATAACTGAGACATGGCTGCCGAGAGCCTACACTGGGCGTTTAAACTTACAAGGTTAAAAAACAAAAGTCTATTTTAGAAAGGATCGTAAAGAATCCGGACAAGGGGATGGTTGTCTTAGTTCTGAGGGTAAAATCCAGTCTGAAGCCAACAACTGCGGAAGATATTACGGTCAATGTAATGAACAGGTGGAGATCAATTATGTATGTAAATATACATGGGGTTGATAACAGTAATAAAATTCTTATAGCAGTCTGCCTTATCACAAACACCCCCACAGAATAATAACAGACAACCCATGCGAGATACTAATCTCCCTCAGAGCAATAGATGAAGGCGGCTAATACAGACATGAGGGTAATTAAATATGGCGACTTTAACTATCCAAGACATCAGATTGGGAACATTCTGAAACCTGTAGCTCTCACAACAGAAACAGTGTTTTCTTGTCAATAACTCAAATAGATTGAATTAACCTTTGGCCAAATTGCTTGTCTAACGAACCAACTAAGGAAAGGCCCTCTTCTAGACTTAATATTGACTACATAGACCCTGACAGAGTCAACAAAGGGTTCTCAGATTGAGGGCAAGCGCGGAGGACATAGTGCACTCAAAAATAGACATAAATTTGCCGTTTATCCTTCAAGAGTTTTATGAGGCACTCAAGGACGCCACAAAAACACGCATTTGAGGAAGGCTTAATTTTATTCTGCCATAGAGAGGGCCCTAAACCGTATTGACTGGGACAATGTTGACTCATTAAAATATGGAGAGCATAACAAAATAAAATATTGGGATATATTTAAAAACAACCTAGGCTACCACTGCGTGAGAGTGTAACATACCTGTATAGTGTAATAAAAAAATTAGAAAACATGACAAACCCAATCGTCTGGATCAACAGGGATAGTAAAAAGCGCAAAAAAAACAACAAAAAGAAAGCGTTTCACCTACTATAAACATGGAGGGCAGTGAGAGGCGCTAAGGAGAGGCGTATAGGGAAAAAAATAACGTGTGTAAAATAATGAATAAAGCGAAGCAAAGCTGCGGAGACGGATAAAGACATATTGCGACTATATAGAAAAGTAAACTACCCCCAAACAATATTTTTTAACTATGAATAAATCATTAAGCAAAAGATTATATACAAGGAAAATGTTTGGCCCTTTGCGAATAAAACTGAGTGAAGAGACAGTTAGAGAGCGGATGCAGACAAAAGAGCAAACCTATTAAACACTTTTTTCTCCACTGTTTTAACCAAGGGAGTGATGAGCTTCCAGTTGACGACAGAGGAACGTGGTAAACTCAACTTAAAAGTTTTTCTTTTCTCTAACCAGCGGCAAGAAGTGACAGCTCCGCCTTAGGAAGCGCTAAAGTAGACAAATCCCCAGGTCCAGATGGCATACACCCACGTGTCCTAAGGGAGTTTAAGTTATGTTATAGATAGTCCCCTATTCTTAATATTCAACTGACTAGTCTAATAACGGGGTATTGGTCTACAAAGGATTGGCGCATAGCAAATGTAGATGCCAATTATTCAAAAGGGGTCAAAAAGTGTATCGTAGGACATCTATAGGCCGGTATGCTTAACCTCTGTTGGTGGGTAAACATGTGTTTGAACGGTTTGATCTCATGAGATCGCTATCCTGGGAGCAATCACACAGAAAATAAATGTATACGCGTTCCAGCATGAGTTTATGAGGATCGTGTCCTGTCATATAATCCATCAGCATTCTATGAGGAGAAGTCAGATGCTAGACTGGATTCGGGGAGAAGGCACTTTGATGTCATAACATAGGTTTGGATTTTTCTAAAGCCTTTTGGATACGGGCCACATAAAAGTTGATGAAGCACTAAATTGAGAATGCTTGGACTGGGGGAAAAACGGTGTGCAAGTGGGTAAGCAACTGGCTCACTGATAGAAAACACAAGGGTAGTGATACACAATGGTACGACCTACTCAGTACTCGATCCACTGTTTACTTAGTGGGGTACCACAAGGGTCAGTGATTGTGCCCACGAGCTCTCTTTAGAACATGTTTCATTAACGATCTTACACAGGGAAACACAGTAGAATACCTCGGCACTGTTGCAGACGATACTAAGCTCTGTATAGTAATCCACACACAATAAGGATAATGTGTTATAACAAAGGGATCTGTGATAAGTTTTGGAGGCCGCCTCGGCACGGGTAACATGGGCAAATGAGAGTTTAACACAGATAAATGCCAAGGTTACTGCACATGGGTGACGAAAAATTCCATATATATGACCTACATGTTAAATGGACATAGGCTGGGTAAATGACATGGAAAGGACTTGGGAATCCTGGTGGACTAGTAAACATAATTGTTAAGCAGACCAGTCTGACAGACAAGTCGAGCTGTCCAAGGCAAATAGATCATGAGTGTGCGTAGCATTCAAAAGAGGGGCATAGATGTCACATGATGAGACTAACATTACATTCATCCATTAGTAGCAGAGTCCCTGGTTCAGAACCCATCACATGGAAATAATAACACAAAAAAAAAATATTGTGTACAGTTTTGGGCACCATATGCACAGAAAGACATCGTAAGCTTGAACACGTACAAACAGGACGGGGCAACAAACAATAATAAAAGGACTGGTGTCGGAGCTACAATATCCAGAAAGATAGCAATGATTGGGCGCGCGTTGATTTAGTGTTAGAGAAAGAGACAACGCTTCGGGGGGACATAATAAATATGTATAAATACATCAAAGAGGTCCATTATAGAGATCTCTCCCAATATTTAATTTATATCCAGGGCTGTATCTAGCACAAGGGGGTATCCTCTATGTCTCTTGAGGAACGAAAGGTTACACCTAAACATAGAAAGGGATCTTTATCTGTAAGAGCAGGTGAGACTATGGAATATTCTCTGCCAGAGGACGTGGCGTCGATTGGTGAGAATTAACAATAACGGATTCAAAAATGTTATAAGCAATGGCATTTCTGTAGCTAATAATAAGACAAGTTTATAGTGTCTAAGGATACTCATGAGAGGGGTCATTGAATCCACGGTACTTATTTCTTCTATTGCCAATTCGAGTCGGGAAGGAATTTTATCCCCTAAAATGATGAGCGAATTGGCTTCTAACCATCTCATGCGGGTTTTTGCCTTCACTCTGGACAGCAACTTAGCCACGACGCAGGCTGAACTGGCTGGACGTCTCGTTCTTTTTTTCTCGTCATGGCTCTGCTGCATTTATGGCTTTCAGGTATTCTTACTCTTATGCATTGCTCTGTTTGAACACATTTGTCAAATCTTACTTATCTCTGTCGCAAGCGAACCAACGTGAGTCTGATTACTATGCAATTAGCCTCATATTCTGTAAGAAGAACTACATAGAGAGATAAGCAGCACTGCAGATAAGTGAGAGGCTCTGTGCTCGGTCATCAAGGAGTTTCTTTCATCTCACAGCCTAAAAGAGATTATTTGTCTAATATAAGTTTTTAAAACTTGCCGAAAAAAATATGTGCCCACTAAATCTAATACAAAATAGGTTCCACGAATATTGGGTTTAAACAATACTCCATATCCTAACTAAAAACCGGTCACATACATGGCTTCCATAATATGAGAAGTCTCCCGGAAACCCCAAAAACGCGATCCTTCACAAGGACCCCAGCAGCCAGCAGAAAACTGCGCAGTTTCTTCTGTCATTTCAACCGATTTGGCCGTAAATGGTACCGGAAAAGATGGTGAATGACCTGAAGCAGAAGTACAAGGAACGTTACAGTGAGAGCGATGGGTCCTGCGCGGCAGTGCCTGCGTCACCGGTCACCATCTCTCATGGATGAAGGTTTTTTTCCATTACCGTGGCTCCCACAGATTGACAAACGCCATTCAGCAAGAAGTACGCTTCGGCTTCACCTTTAGAAATGAAGAGAAAAGTTGACATTCGGAGTACTTCACTTTTACTCATTCAAGGCTGAATAAGTCTCAATATGGACCAGAACAGTGCCCGGATACACCCAATGTCAGTGGGACCAGAAGAACCCCCCAACGGTGCCGGGGTGTCCCGACTCCCTATAACCCCCCAATGGAAGATGTTGATGAAAACAGAGAGCCGGACATTGAGCTTCTTGACCCTTTAGACCAGGGGTGTCCAACTGTTGGCCCTCCAGCTGTTGGGAAACTACAACTCCCATCATGCCCACTGTTATAGATTATAACAAATGCATGCTGTGAGTTTGTAGTTTCCCACACAGGTGGAGGGCAGCAGTTGACAGCCTGTGCTATAGGACTCTCTATTGGTAGGAGCCTTGACAGTTTTTGTGAACCCTTCAAAGTTACTATATTTTCTTGCAAAAATTTGTACCCTATAAACCAATTTTCACACAAATGAAAAGAACAAAATCAAATAAATGAATCTCAAAAATATTAGACCTTGTTTATTTTGGATTTTGGAGAATGCGTCCCGAATTGTCACTAACCTGGCGAGCGGTAGAAAACTACGTGAACCATTAGGAGTACAGAAGATTAATTTACTCTGGTGATGCAAAATCAGTAGCAACACCCAACCAACATTTGAAGGACTGGGGACGGCCCATACTGGAGCTCTAGCCTACCGGAGGGCTGGGGAACGCCCCCAAAACCAGGTGGTACTGCCCCCAAACTAGAAAGTGCCACTCATTTCCAGGATTACACAAGCCGCACCCCTTTGTGGGCCACTGCCGGCTGCCAGAAAGGCCGCATGAGGCCCGGAGGGCGTATGTTGTCCAAGCCTGATTCAAGTGTTTTCAGTCAAAGGTATGAACAATAAGGTGCGAGGGCCACCTATTTTTATTTAATAACAGGGAACGAGATCAAAGTGCTGATTTTCACAAAACATCTTTGGTAGAAAAGCAACAGGCCGCCCTTAAGGAAAATTACCCTGTGGAGAAGAAGAGAATTATTTGATGGCTCATCAGGCTGGAAACAGTAACAAGAACCATCTCCAAAGAGTTGCGGACGTCAGACTATATAAACTAGAGGAGACTGAAGACCATTATTACCCTCCCCAGGGGTAGTTGACCAGAGGTGGGACCCGCACCTATCACACATTTATGGCATATACTTTCTATATTGCAAAAAAGTGTCATGTAGTCCGCTCATCAGGAGAACAATGTACCACAATGGCTGTCCATGGCTGAGAGTACAAGGAGAAAGCTGCTGCTCGCTACAAATAAGGAACATTGCTTCCAAGTTAATCCAGCTTTCTAAAAACCACATGGAAAAAATGCCAGCAGCTACTGAGAGCCAGTTTTGAGTGGATGGTTGAGACATAAACTGGGGCATTTGGTGATAAATAAGCATGTGTTATGCTCAGTGAAAGGAACCCCCTGCAATTCCACGGTATAAAAACCTCACGGTGTGGTGTGTGGCCATCACGTCTCATGCATCTGCGTGACATACGGTGGTGGTAAGGCAATATTGTATCATGCATCTGTGATCTCTGGTGGTGGGTGGTAGATACCAGTGTATCACATAACATTTGTTGAAAACATATGAGGTGGTAGTATTAGTTTTTTATTATCCTGGAGAACATACCATTTTGACATGACGGTGGTGGTAGCGCTATGGATCATACCATCTGTGACACGTGGTTGTGGTAGTATCAGAAGTGCTAGGACCGAAAAATATGGACAGAAGCGCACTCTGCGGTAAAACTTATTAACAATTATCAAATCATGCAGTAATTACACTGCTTACCTGGGCTGGATGTACAAAATGGTACAACACATACATGCACTTCTAAAGTTAAAACCTGAATATCACGTTTTCCCATCAAGCTGCAAACGGACTGTCCTTCAGCAGCAGGGAATCCCCTTGCACAATCACGTCCCACGGAGAACATATACCAGAGATATTTAGAAGAGAATTAGTATCGCTGAGGGTTTAGACTACAAAGA
Organism: Phyllomedusa bahiana; assembly: GCA_025379985.1. NCBI lineage: Eukaryota > Metazoa > Chordata > Amphibia > Anura > Hylidae > Phyllomedusa > Phyllomedusa bahiana. The sequence continues at coordinate 18,650 of JAODAL010011429.1, forward strand.
TATATGACACTTGGGCAAAACCACTATCTCGGTGTCATATTTTATTGCACATTACTAAATTTATTATATTGCACAATAATATTAAAGTGCAATAACTATGACACCGAGAATAGTGGTTTGCCCAAGTGGTCATAAAAAATCTTTGAAGTCTAAACCTACCAGAGATACAATGCTCTTCTAAATATCTCTGGTATATGTTCTCCGTGGACCTGACTGTGCAAGGGATCCCTGTGCTGAAGACATCCGTTTGCAGCTGATGGGAAAACTGAATTCAGTTTTAAGTGCATGTATGTGTTGTACCATTTTGTACATCCAGCCCAGGTAACCCATGTAATTCTGCATGAAATTGAAATTGAGAGTTTAATAAGTATTTCTACGCCTCTGGCTTGCTTGGTCCTTATTGAAGATCCAGAAAGTTGGAGCTAAGCCCTTACTATCGGTCGGCTAAGAGGCTCTTGGACTACCAGATCATGGCTCGAAAAAAAGAGGTGTAGAGTGCAACCCAGCGCGATTGTTTTAAGTGCTTCAAGTTCCGCCCATTCGCTGAGTCTGCTGCCTAGGTCACTGCCAAGGCATTCGGGATACATTTCAATGACTCTACCCAAAGAGCTTATGGCCCACGCTAATCCGTATCTCTCACGACGACAATCGTCAAAACTCCTGTCCCAGCTACGAACATCTTAATAGAACGCAACGACCTTAAATGTATTGCGGACCACTATCCTCTGGCCTGAAGGGAACAACATGCAGATCTTCAAGTCACCTCGCTCAAGTTGCGGATTAGTAAGCGCAGGAAGACGGCCCGCCATGTACACTCACCAGCGAGATAACGGAACCCTGATTCGAAACAGCGTACACGGGCCCTATAGTCATTAGCATATATGACCCCCCCGCCCCTCTGGAGCATGCTGCCCTAAGTAGACACGATGAGCCCGAATCCAATTACCATCAATTTCCATGGCCCACAGCCACAAAACGTCCACATATCACCCTTCCTAATTATAGCTCAATAGCGTTATGGGTAGGCCAGGAGTTACCCACCATCTCCCCCTGGGGCTGATCCAAGGGAAGTCCCTGTCTCCGTCATCCATAAACCTCCCTGGGCCCTGTCTGAGGGAGCATCTGTTTGACCTGAGGGGACCGCCAAGCCACTCAATTCCCTAGGCCTTCGTGCTCGCTCCAACGATCGCACATACTCCAAAGAGAGTCTTGCGCACAAGAGCGAGTTAATTCATCGGTATGGCAATGGCTCCCCACCCTCGCATCCAGGTCCCCTCCCTTGCCTCCACCCTCGACAGATTTTCCTCATGCCCGCTTGGATCCTTGTCTCACTCTAATGACCCCAACTTCAGTTCGTATTTTGGACTTGACCCCCCTGATACAAGCAACGCCTAAACCAAGGGATGAACTTGCCGCCGCGGTGCGAACTGGTCTCGCCTTGAATTACATGAAGAATGAGTGGTTTAAGAAGTGCAGTCTAAATCAGTAAGCAGGACATTCACATCACGCAATCATAGCTTACCCACGAAGCTTGCTGGTAGAAAGAACTTTAGTCCTACCCAAACTACACTAAGTACCTGCGTTTCAGAGGAAGAGAAACGCGCATAAGATATTTAAGCCCCGCAGATCGATGCTGAACTCTAATCCCTTACACCTTCTATGCGATCACCCTTGTGACGCAAGTGTGAAATCTACAGGTATCACAGCTATGAATCTGGTGCCATTCCATGTGTGAGAAGATTTAGAACGTTAACCGCATAGGAACTCCATGGACAGTGAACAACATTAAGGGTTCAGGTCTAGATAGTCCGTTCTGGTCATGCGAGCTACCACATGGAACACGCTTGTACCACCACTGGGTAGGATGGGACAATTGGCAGGCCTGGTCCCTTCGCTATTACTCTATATTTAAATAACTGCATGTCTGTCAGCGAAGATTATTGTAAAATAAACAAAAGCTTGGCCAGACTAGGAAGACCTCATGTGAAGCACTCACAATACTCGAGCCCGATTACATAATTATCCTCCTAATAAAGCTCCATGACGAACAGTTATGAGTCTCCATTAAAAATACGAACAACAGAGCGCTCCGACCAAGAGGGTCCTCTCTGCGCTCCCCAGGATTTCAATAGTGCTGCCTACATTACCCACTCGGTGAAAGAAAGCAATAATGGAAAAGCCAGGCGCCTTACACAGCATCGTACAATCAGGGGACTCCAATACATATCATCGCTGTACCTCCTTCCTGCATAACGTTCTCAGAAGCGCCGCCACCTTAGACCGCGTGAGCTTGCTATCCTGAAAGAGAATCGAATCCTATATAAGTTGGCATTTCCATTACTCTCGTCGCCTCGCATTGAGGCTCGCAACAGTATACTGTTCCCGGTATATTGCTTGACTCGCCGAATTTCTGCAATACACTGAAAATCCCTACTCCAAAGGATGGACGATTGGAGCTGTCATTACTGCCCGGCCTCCACCCCGTCCCACCAACTATGGAGTCGGTTGTGACTGCAAGAGCGACGCTCTCGGGCACCCATATCCCCCCTCACACCCGAAACCCCGACGCTCAACACGCCTCGATGTGATATGGACTTTTATGCTGACTGGAGGCCTTTCACAATCCCCGTCCCTCTCCTCTTCATGGAGCTATTGCACCATCTAGAAGCTTCATTATCCTTCTATCAATCTGATTAGTGGGCCTATAGTCTATTTCTTGTAACTAAGGATAGGCCGCGAGCTGTATGCCTCACAGCTTTGGTTTTTATCCTGATTGTTGAGAGCATTTGCTCGCATTCACTCCGATTCTCACTCCTCCTTCCTGCCTTTTTGGCCGGGGACGTGAGACGCTTTTTCTACCATCAGGAGGGGGGGCCCGACCTGCGAACGGCCTTCACTATAGAGACTTCAGTGGAGACCCCTATCCACCCGAGCCCCATACCGCGCCACCTTTGCGCAAAAACGGATTAACTAAGATCGGCGCCTGGGTCAGTGGGATATGTATTCCCTCTGTCCATGGTACTCCTACGCCAAATTCTCCGGTTCTATTGTAGGTTGTTATAACCGTTTGCTTTCTTGTCTGTTTTGTGTCTGGATCTGTGTCGCCCACCCTTCCTGGTGTTTTGTTTGTCTTCCTTCCCCGTCTCCCCCACCACCCCCACCTTCCCCTACCTCTCCTTCTCTCACATTTTGTACTCCTCAGTGCGGTTTGTGGATACGTCTACTATCCTGGGAGACCGACCCCTACTTTATTGGCACTACTCATCTCAAGGTAGTCCCACCTACTCACGGGGGAAATGTACGTTTGTGTTCCTTTAAAAACGGTTAAAGGACTTAACGGACAGACATTTAAGCGTAGGTTTTGCTCTGAAGGGAATGTAGGTCCCAGCGAGCCACATTGTGTTTTTATACGAGCGGAAACCCACTTTGGACTCCAACGGCTCATTCTCAGGCTTTCTGCTCGACCCTATTACTCCACAGCCTTTTCTGCATTTAATGACAGTAAGAGGGCAGAGTGGCTATACTAATACCAAGCACCTTTAGATTGCAGGATTTAGGCATCGCTGGCTGACCCGATGGGCGGCTACATTCATCCTTAAGCTACATAGAGCGGCAAACCGATTACCATTATGCAATGTGTACTGCCGCCAAATGTCCTCACAGTCCCCTTCCTATAATAGGGTCTTTTTCTACGTCTAGCAAAGTTCCCCTCTGGCAGCCTTGGCTCCTGGGGGGGGCCCCACACTTACTTGTAAATGATTTTTCTCGGAAGCCATGATAGATGTAGTAGGGTGGAAAGACCCCAAATCCTACACTTGCCAGAGTTGTCCGACAGCCTTCTAGGAAGCTCATTCGCTCCACGTCGTTTCGCACCTATGGAGGGTCAACATCCATAAAGTAATCGAGTAAACTTTTTTTTCTCCCACCCTCAACAAACGCACCACTAGGCTTGATTTACATTATCGGCTATGTCCCAAAACTTAGGGCTTCTACAGCGGTTCCCGCATTGAGACCCATAACATGGTCGGAAACAAAACACGCCCCAGTCACGGTCAATTTTAAATTACAGCTCCCCAACTCAGACGGCTATGTCATTGGAGCTGATGAAACACTCATCTAAAAAGGCATCCTCAAAGTGTATCAGTTGCGTGAGTTGGTCTCAGCTCCTATTTTGAATCTAAAAGTGGGTTTCTGTCCTCTGCATCAATCCGTCCTCTGGAAGCCCACACAGCAGTCTTTATAGCTATTGCGCATTCGCCCTAGGCACAAGCTTAAAAGAGATACCTCAAAAGATCACCAATTACGCACCCTCCTAAAGGGACAGGAACGCAAAATGTCTCGAATATGCCCTAGGGTTTCACTTTGAGATCGTATATTTCTCATCCGAAATAGCCTTAAAAGACTTGGCCCAGTCCCTCAAGGTGTGGAAAAGCTCTTCTCTCTACTCAAAACAAAGGTATTATAACTATGGGAACGAAAGCCGCACACGCTATTAGCAAGACAACGAAAGGAGCGCCTCATATGCATCAATGCCTACAAAGCAACTTAAGGACAGGGAGGGTACACTGAGATATGACCCCAAAGTCCATTGCTGCGAAATCCTCCTTGCACCTGCGAGCTCTATGCGATGCCCTCCGCCCTCCCAGCGCCTGGAATAAGAGAGTCCCAAACTCTTATCCGGAATCTTTATTCTACGAAAATCACCCCCCTGGCGCCCTATCCGCTCACACCGAGCAGAGGCGGTGGACCTTCTAGAGTGCCCCATTCAATTAGAGGAAATAGAGGAATTCATTATGCCCTCCCGTCCGGTAAAGCCCCAGCCCAAATGGACTAATCTATCTGTACTTTAAAGTCTAATTCAGATATTATGACCCCGCAGTAGCTGCAACTTCTATACCTCATTTCTGGGAGGCGAGCGCCATTACCCATTGTCCATGCCACCATTCGTATACACTTTGATCCACAAACCAGGAAGGGACCAAGCTGACAGTGCTATTCTACTTAACGACCCGATGCGTTGCTCAACTCTGACGCATTACGATCAATACCAAAACCCTGGGCCAACCAGACTGAACCACTGGGCCTCCCTCAACTGATACACAGACCAGGCGTAGGATCTCGATCCACCCCATCCAGTCAGGGGGGAGATAAACACAGGCGCACTATTAACCTAGTGGAATGCTGTTAGACCACCATGCGCAGCAGCCCTTCACTCCTCAGCCTAGACATGCTGCGAAGGCCATACTGCGATAGGCTGCAGTGGCCGTTTCCTTTTTGAGGCTCTCTCGCGTACGGGTTCTCTGGTCCCTTCCTGCGGCAGTCAGAGCGGTTTATACACTTCTCCCCTCGGCATCCATTAAACTCCCTGCACTATATCTCACGAAACCCTTTGGAATTAAAAATGTACTAGACAGGGCTGCCACTCTCCCCACTCCTCTATTGCTTCTGTGCATTAATCAACCTCTTTCACGCAATTAGGGCACAACCAGATATCAAAGGGCATAAAGATTAGAGAGGATAGAAGGAGTTTAAATTGACCCTCTATGCGGACGATATTTGTTGACCCTGACTGACGTACACCCACCAAGTTTACCTTCCCCTAATGCACTTCTTGCTGCATTTGGGACCCTCTCGGATATAAGATCAACACCTCATAGACAGAGGGCCTCCCAATCAACATGCCCCCCATGAGCGTCCTATCCTCCCTCAAAATAAATTACTTCCTACAAGTGGACAACCAATCACCTCAAATATCCTGGGCATCCAGATTGAACGGACCAATATCCCCTCCCTCTATAGCGCTGAATCACCTCCCCCCCCCACCTTCTTTCAAAAGAATTGAAAGATACACTCCCTCTAGGTGGCACCGCCTCCCCCTCCTCTCTTCTAGGTAGAAATTAACTCGGTCAAAAATGTCCATCTTACCAAACACTCCTCTACCTATTCGAGACTCCCCGGTAGCGTCGCCCGCGAGTGGACAGCTGACGCTCCACTACAGGCAGCTTATCCTAAGATTCGTGTGGGCCCAAGGGCAGGCATAGGGTAGCCCAAAAAGTGTTATGATGCCAGTAGGTGGGCGTGGGGGGACTGGCGGTTACCGAATATCCTCAACCTTTACTATGGCCACTCACTTGCGTTGTATCCACTTTGTCATCCTTCCGAGCATATACCAAGTGGATGGAGATAGAAAAAGCTGTGGCTTGCACCATATTCACTCCCAATGCACTTCTACTGGCTTCAAAGCCCTCTCCCTCAACTGGGATACCTACTTGGGTCCAATCAAGTTTACGCAGCAGATATCGAATCATTGCAGGACCCAGATTTAAGTTATCTTTCCAAAGCTTCTACTCCCTGGCCTCCTTCTGTGCACAACCACTTTTCTCTGCTGGCTTCATCTGGATTGTAGCAAGGCCGTTGGCTGTGGCGTGAGCAATACTGGGTTTGTGGATGTTTGCAGGGCAGGATACAGGAGCTGATTCGTTTGACCAGCCCTTTAGATGAGCTATAGATCTTCCCTGAGAGTATTACCGAATTCAGCTACCGTCTCAATAACTCACCTTCATGTCTTCCATGTTTGCACATCTACTCTCTCACGATCTACCGACCTCCTCGAGCACATTGTACAACTGGGCCCACAGTACTAAGGTCTCATTTCCATGATCTTACTCCATTCTCCTCAGACCCGCCCTCTGCCTGAACCTCCTACAACACGAATACATGCCAAGTGGGAAAGCTACTTTTAGGTAGTGGAAATACCCTTTCATCCTCTGAAGGTGATCGTGGAATGCAGCGGCGAAAATCCTCAGTATGAATCCAGCAAAAGAAAAAATCTATATCAAAATACTATTCTTTTGGTACCATACACCAGAGGTCCCTGCACAAATAGAAACCCCCAGCTCCCACGTATGCCCTGGCGACTGATGCTCCTCAGTGTGACGCTGCCGCTAATTTTTTTTGCGGATTGCCCGATATTCAAACCCTTTTGGTCACAGGTCAGGAGCTTTCAGCTGAGGGTTTTGGGGTAATGATCCCATTGGACCCGCTCACCTAATTACTGAGATGCGGGCCGTCAAGGCAATCTAAACGAAAGTCCAAACTTATGTTACATATCCTTACAGGAGCCAGGTGCCTAATTTTCAGGTAGGATGGAGACAGACCGCGCCACCAGTAGAGGGGATCTCTGTCAAGGCTCACAGAAACGCGGCGAATGAGAGTTTCTAATGCCTGACTCCATGACCAAAATTTGATTCTTATTGATAAAATTTGTCCGCATGGACATGCACCAGCTTGATGACCATCTTGTACCAAAACCTTTCCCTTCTTCTCCACCGCCCCCCCCCCACACTCCACCTTTACCTGCTTTTGGTCCCATGTCCTCGCGTCTATATGTTTATGCTGTTTCCTTTTTGATGAGGCTGGAAGTCTTTGAATCTAATGGGCTTAATTATTCAACCGTGTAAGCCTGTGATCTAATTCCAGCTCCTCAATGTATATTTCTGTTTAGCGAGGTTTGATTGCATATGTTTCAACGCCTGATTCTATCACATCTTATAACTTGTACTATATTTCTCAGCGTGCCAATTTTACACATTGTGGTTACATTGTTGTATATCTTCGTAGTTTACTTTAATCTGTTATAAAAAATGAAAAATCAATAAAAATTTGTAGTCATTAAAAAAATAAAAGAGTTAGATCAGGATTCAATGCGATTCACATTGAGGGGTCCAACCCAGACCAGCTATTTTGACTTCGTTTGTATAATCTGTAGGCGATCACTATCTGGGAGTGTGAGGGTCTCGGCTCTATTCTCTGTAATCACAGCAATTTTCTCAAACGACATCTTGTCAATTATAGGTGCTTTGTCTGGGTAAATCTCAGACTATTCATTCATTTAAACAGTGCACCTTTGCTTTCAGACAAATCACCATTACTCGTAGCATGCCGGTCCCCACCTGCCTGTCAGCATTCCCAAATCAGTATTGCAACTGGTATACCCAGTAAGCATTTCCTATTAGCAAGTTCACGCGGCTTAACAGCGGGACGTAATTACGCCGTATGGGCTCGGGGCGGGAGCGCCGGGCCATGCCCTTTTCGCCCGCCCATAGACTTGTATACCATCGCGATCGTATTACGCCGCTGATGATTCACATGTCACTATCTCCCCCCTCAGCGTATTCGCCCGACAGGATGGAGAAAGAGACGTAATCCATAGTTCTCTATCAGAAACTGAGGATTACTGAGTTATGCGACTAGGGACGTAGATTATTCAGTCCTGTAATTTCCCACGAACTGCCGGCGCGTAATTACGGACTGAAATACGCCAGATTTAAGCCGTGTGAACATAGCCTTATACTTAAAATGGACTTTATTCAAACTTCTTAAAAACTTGAATGATGAATATACGTTAAATTTCACACAACAATGCTGGACTGGGTTGGAAACCCTCAAGTGAATCAATGAATCCTGATCTAAAGGCGAGACGTAGCGGTGTCTGAGAGGAGTTGATGAAGGCTCTAGTACTATGGACTCCATCTAATTGAATCCTGCATATGTCTGGTCTCCTAAGCTGAAATGCTATGATGTGGAGCGACCACAGGAGCAATCAGCTGAACTTGTTCTAAAGAACTTTATATTGTTGTGTGAAATTTAACATACATTCATCATTCAAGTTTTTAAGAAGTTTGAATAAAGTCCATTTTTAAGTATAATAGGAAATGCTTTCTGTGTATACCGTTAGCAATACTGATTTGGAATGCTGACTGGCAGGTGGGGACCTGCAGCTACGGTAATGCCTGATTTGCTCTGAAGCAAAGGTGCACTGTTTAAATGAATGAATATGCTATAGCTACAGACCTGGCTTCTACTGCAGCCTAGTGGAAGCCAGTAAACACGCCCCTGAATTCAAAATGAAACCAAGAAAACAGGACTGAGGTACGATGAATCAATGTAGTGAGACAACCCCTTTAACAACGTGGCACATCAGTTTCCACTTTCTTCTACTAATGGGCAGAGGTCACGACTGTCTGACTTGTACGAATCAGACATTGATGACTTTTTTAGTCACTGTTTTTCCCGAATCGCCCCTTTCATTACTAATTTATTAGAGTGTATGCAAAACTACAGATCTGTATTTAGCTTTGCGATGGCTAAAAATACCTATTTATTTGCTTTTCCATCTGAGACCTGATTTTCATTCCCTTCCTCTGCTTTTGTATCAGTTTATTTTTCCTTTGAGCCTCCAGCAGAATTTATGCTATCTTGTTAAATTATAACTACTGGAGGCTGAAGGTCTTCAATAAACCTCCTGTGCCCGGGATCATTGTGCCTGCACACCATTTCTGTATAATAGCCCAAGACTGACAGTTTTGCAGTTTGTAAGGGTGAGGAAAGCATTTCGGAGACTCTTTGTCCAGCTCATGCTCCCTGTGTTTAAAATGTAATTTTTCATCTCTCCAGGATTTGGTGATGAAAAGGAAGATGGACAGCTGAGGCTGTATGCAGTGCAGTCTTATCTCGCTTTGCTGGAAATGGAGAATGTGCGTTATCCCCAGCGCTTCATACAGGTTATCAGCTGGGTGAGGAAGATATTAGTGAAAAGCCTGTCTTTGTGCTTGGATACATGAAGCAGACATTAGCATTTTCTATTCATAGGCTAGGCTGTTCGCTTCTGAGCCGCCATGTAAATTGGCTGTTTCACACTGGCTAACTTCTAATTATACACTCTGTACTTGCTAGTGGAGGATTTTAAAATAAGTACAACAACATTGAATATTTCCCAAATTGCAAAAGTTTAAATCTGCTTACAGGAAATATTTGGAAAGAGTTTGACTTTAATTAGTTGTGGATTTATTAGATTAAAATAACACTGTTCTGCTTAAGGACCACTTCGCTCTGGCTTTACAATCTAGTTTTACCTTGTTCATATCAACCTCTCAGTGCTTTGAAATAATGTTCATTGCTTACACAGATTTAAAGGGATTGTCAATGTTAGATAACACTGAGCATGTCATTCCCCATCATGAAAAAAGCAGTAAATCTTTTAGAATGGTGTTCCTCCTGAAGATGACCTGTCCTCTCTTCTGTCATGACAGTAAATGCTTACACCTCCCTCCATAAAATTCTGATTTCATCGCTTTAGGCACCTTATCACCTTTTATATCTAGTCACTTGCTATTCAGTTTAAGCACATTTCTTCTCAAGTTAAACCCATGATCGAAGTCTTCATAATTACTGACTTCATGTATGGAGCCGTACTGTCCTGTCTTCTTCAAGGCTCTGTTTTCTGAAAGTGCTGACAGATGCGATAAGAAGGCTTTGGAGACATTTAGGGCATTGAGTGTTGAGCACAGCATTCTACAGGTAAAGACTGACAGTTGTTATTTGCATGCAGGTAATTTGTAGATATTATGTAGACTTAAAGTGAACCCATCAGGTGGCTTATGCCCCCTACCTGAGAACAGGATGTGACAGAGGACGAGAACCTGAGCTCTGTGATGTATTGGTTTATATGATAGAGGAGAGAAGCTGAGCTCTGTGATATATAGGGTTATATGATAGAGGGAGAGAAGCTGAGCTCTGTGATATATAGGGTTATATGATAGAGGAGAGAAGCTGAGCTCTGTGATATATAGGGTTATATGATAGAGGTAGAGAAGCGGAGCTCTGTGACATATAGGGTTATATGCAGGGCTGTGGAGTCGGCAAGCCAAAGCCCCGACTCTGACTCCTCAATTTCCCAAATCTCTGACTCCAACTCCTGACTCCCTCATACATGACGCATATTTAAGTGATAACTTTACTGTAGTAAATTGGTAACATCAGGTTGTTTATCACCTTATGATACAATAATCAAGCTATTTAGGTAGAACAGAAACTGACAAGCAAAATGTTAACAATGTTTTGATCTTTTGAACACTTGTGGGTAGAGTTGAACAAAAAGCTGTATTTGTATCCAAGTCCAGTCTGCACCAACATGGGGAATGTGTAGAAGAGACCTGGGATCAGATTTTGGTCAAGATGTGCTTGAATCTGATCCAGAGCCCAGAAGGATTCAGGTAGTATTGAAAACCAAAAGGTGGATTTCCCAAATACTAACAAAATAACAAAAATTAACATTTTGATTTTTAGGAGCAAAACAGTAACAAAGCAGTTACAGGAAAGAATCTGCAGATCTAAGCAAATGCTAAATACTTGCAAGTCAAATTTATGCTTAAGATGGGTAAGATGACTGTATATAAAATTACAGTAGCAGTACAAAGCTGTAGTGGATGGAGAGATATGGAGCCTGAAAGTCACAAGCTCAAAACATTGTTAACATTTTGCTTGTCAGTGTAAAATATATTTATTGGATATGACTTTAGAACACAAAAAAATTGTAAATATGCAAAACACTGCAGGAACATTTGTGGAGTCTCTGAATTTGTTCTGAGAAATAGTATCGCCTCCATCAGATCCTGCATACATGACCTCACATCTGATCTCATTATTTCTAGGCTAGAGAACGGCCTCTCTACACTATCTTGGGTTGGGGACAAAGCGGTGACCACAGGGCAACATCTCTAACAATGTCAGGGTATAAAGGAATTGCCTCAGCCACAGTCAGTTTGATGAATGGTTGAACTCTTCTACTTCTTTGAAAGCAGGTGAAAATTTTTGCTGAAATCTGTTTGCCCTGGAAGCAGAATCTTTCCCCCTGGGCAGTGCTTTGCCTACTCCGTGTCATCAATTACACTCCTCATGTGATAAGGTTGAGCAGTAGCACTGGCCGGACCCAATTCCTCTTGCTCTTTGCACTGCATCGAACTAACTGGACCAACTAATTATATATTTTGGGAGTCGGTCCCTTTTATGATGACTCCGACTCCTGCAAAATAGGCACCGACTCCACAGCCCTGGTTATAAAAATAGAGGAGAGAAACTGAGCTCTGTGATATATAGGGTTATATGATATTAGTAGAAAAGCTGAGAATTTCTTTATAGTGCAATCACAGATCTTGTTTTCAACAAATCTATTGACTTGCCTTGGATTTGGAATATTAGTGAAATTGTGTACAAATTCATGCCAAAATCCTCTTCAAATCCTAAATGTGTAAAAGGGTGCTAAGAAAGCAAGGGATGCTGAGAGATTTCAGCTCTATAACAGCTGTACAGTCTATAAATCCGGATGAAGGTGTTCTCCACTAGAATTTTTCTTTTTATTATTATTAATCTGCTAGTGCCCATTCAAAGTTAAAATAAAAAATAACTTCTACTCCCCTCACCTCCATTTCAGCACTGCACCGTCCTCACTCTCCTGGTCTTCTACCGTATTTTCCTTGTTCTCCTGAATGGGGACATCACCGCCGCAGTCATCACATGTCACTGCCTGACGTCCCCATTCGAAAGAAGGCGACTGAGCAGAGTGAGGACAGTACAGTGTTAGAACTGAGTTGAATGTAGGTTTTGTTTTTTTAAATGGGCACTAGCAGGCAATAAAAAGTGGAGAACCTTTTAGTTAATACAATAATGTAAATGAAATGAACGTTACTGCCAAAATGTCTCATATACAGGTTTTTCCATTTCCAGGTACTCGGAGAATATTCTTATCTGGCAAAGCAGGTCCCTACAGAATCAATAATATCTAAACTTCACAATGTTCTGCTACAGACCTCTATTACTTCTGAAACAACAGCCTGGATTATGGCGGCAATAACAAAGTTGGCTGCACTCACTCCAAATTCCTCCTTGGTAGATCAACTAATCCAAGATTTCTCAACCTGCCTGGACACGGGAATGCGGCAGCAGGCCTGCGAATTAAGAGCACTGTGGGAGGACAGGCCACTAATGCACAGACTTTTTCCACTCAATTCCTGCTGTGAAGATTTACTGGTAAATATGAGTTATTTCATACTACTAAGAATCGCTGCAAGATCTTTTAGAGGAACTTGCTCTTATAAAAAGTCTGATCCAGTCTCGATAATCTCATCATGACAAAGCTAATGAACTTGCACTAAAGAGCATTTCCCCATAAAATAAAAAGACTTCCGTTATCCAGGGCTGTGGAGTAGCCAAGCCAAAGCCCCTACTCGGACTCCTCAATTTCCCAAATCTCCGACTCCTGACTCCCTCATACATGGCGCATGTTTAAGTGATAACTTTACTGTAGTAAAATAGTAACATCAGGCTTTTTATCACCTTATGATACAATAATCAAGCTATTTAGGTAGAACAGACACTGACAAGAAAAAGGTTAACAATGTTTTTAACTTTTAAACACTTGTGGTAGAGTTGAACAAAAAGATGAAATTGTATACAAGTCCAGTCTGCATCAACACTGGGAATGTGTAGAAGAGACCTGGGATCAGATTTTGGTCAAGATATGCTTGAATCTGATCCAAAGCCCAGAAGGATTCACACAGTATTGAAAACCAAAGGCACATTTCCCAAATACTAACAAAATAATAAAAATTAACATTTTGATTTTTAGGACCAAAACAGTAACAATGCAGTTACAGGAAAGAATCTGCAGAACTCAGCTGATGCTAAATACTTGCAAGTCAAATTTATGTATAAGATAGGTAAGATGATTGTCTATAAAATTACAATAGCCTCATGTGCAAAGCTGTAGTGGATGGTGAGATATGGAGCCTGAAAGTCACAAGTTCAAAACATTGTTACCATTTTGCTTGTCAGTGTAAAATATATTTATTGTATATGACTTTAGAACACAAAACACTTCAGGAACATTTGTGAAGTCTCTGAATTTGTTCTGAGAAATAGTATTGCCTCCATCAGATCCTGCATACATGACCTCACTTCTGACCTCATTGTTTTCAGGCTAGAGAACGGCCTCTCTACACTAACTTGGGTTGGGGGCAAAGCAGTGACTACAGGGGCAACATCTCTAACAATGTCAGGGTATAAAGGAATTGCCTCAGCCACAGTCAGTTTTGATGAATGGTTGAACTCTTCTACTTCTTTGAAGGCAGGTGAAAAATTTAGCTGAAATCTGTTTGACATGGAGCAGAATCTTTTCCTCTGGGGCAGCGCTTTGCCTGCTCCATGTCATCAATTACACTCCTCATGTGATAAAGCTGAAGATATAGGAGCAGAAGTACTGTCCGGACCCAATTCCTTTTGCTCTTTGCACTGCATCAAACTAACTGAACCAACTTACTATATATTTTGGGAGTCGGCCGACTCCTGCAAAATAGGCACCGACTCCGACTCCACAGCCCTGGTGCTATCTGCATGTCTATCTTTACTATCAAGACGCTGGATTTCCAAACTGTATAGTACATAGCTCCTGGCATTGTCACTTAATCTTCCATACATCCTGAATTCTATATAAATTTCTTCCAGTTAAGACAGTGCTGCAGTGCACAGCATTGTGGGAGGATACAGTCAGCCATATGCCTCTTTGTCCGTATGTGTCATGCAGTTTTGCTTGCACCTTTGAGGATGTGGTTACTTTTGTACAGATATAGGTGGTCATCCTTTGTCTCTTAAATATAATGTTATACAACTCTGCAATTCTATCACAAACTAATTGAGAAACTGTTTGGTCACAGGTTGATGCTTCTCTGTCTTTCATGGATGGGTTTGTGGCTGAGGCTCTTAGCAACGGTGCAGCCCCATACAAGCCTCATCACCAGCGCCAAGAGGAAAAGCTGTCTCGGGAAAAAGGTACATGTCCTATTTCATCCTAGCATTTGTTTTCTTTCATGTTACTACAGGGTGGCACACACCATTATTATAACCTGTTCAGCTGCATAGAGGTCCAGTAGGTAAGGGGGCCTGTCGCCTTAAAATTCGCTTTCTACTGTTTAATAAATGTCCAGGCTTATGATTACTGGAGGATTGTTATAGAGTGAGCTATTGGGTAACAAGGTGCCCATGTACTGTTTTGCATCTGTCTATCTCCCACTATGTTACAATTCAGATTACATATGAAGTGTGGCGTGCTTCCTGTTTCAGGCTCAAAGGGATATTTGTGGTATATTCTGAATGTACACAACAGATTTTTCCATTGAAAAAGTCACGGATTTTTAATTTGGTGCGGTGGATTTAGTCAGGGATTAGCCCCATTCAGTGAGGCTAAACCCTGCCCTATCTACTGACTCGGTTAGCACATGGAATTGGCGTCAATAAATGATACCACTTTTTTTCTTTTTTCGTGCTTCAAATTTGTGTTAGTGGTGTTAGAAAAATCTGTGGCTTATAAACTGTGGTGAGTATTCACTTTAAGGAGGTTTTTTCCATTAAAGGGGTTGTCTCACTACAAGGATTGCTTTTTATTTTAAAGATCTTGCAAAAACAAGTCACTTTGCAATATGTGTCCAACCTATTCCTAGATATCGCCGCCTCTTGTATGGGCTGCATCAGCTCTTCAGGTCACTATAGCTACAGACCTGTTCAATCTCTCATGATAGGCTGCCAGCACTGGTTGCAATAGCTACAGACCTGGCTTCTACTGCAGGCTAGTAGAAGCCAGTAAACACGCCCCTGAATTCAAAATGAAACCAAGAAAACAGGACTGAGGTACGATGAATCAATGTAGTGAGACAACCCCATTAAGCTGTTTTCACAGAGGCTGCTCCCACCCCCACTTTCTATGCAGGCTGTGGGTGGCTTTATAGCAGTGACTGGCATTTCAGTTCTATTACCTCCTATTGCTAGCTGAGTCTGTTAGAGGACACTGGGGATACAGAGGTTCTGAAAAACAAAGTTACTGTCTAATAACGGGATCTGGTAATAAATGTGAGTTGTATTAGTCATGAGAGGAAGATGCCAAGAGTTATTCTTCAATATTCGCACTTATTGGGGCAGATTTATCAATAGTGTCTTACTTTTAGACAGTGTTAAGTTAGACTAGACAGTCTTACAATCAGGGTGGATTTGATTTAAATCTAACTGATTTAAATCACGATTTAAATCACTAGTCAGTAAGGCTTGATTTAAATCAGTGATTTAAATCAAAGTTTCTACCTAAACTAGTTCTTGCTATTTTAACATGCAAGTAGATGAAGATTTTTAGAATCACTTTTTATATTACTTTTTTCTCCCCAGTTTAATGGGTTAATCATTCATATTTGGACACCACTGTTCTGTTGTACTTAGGAAGGAGAAAAATAATCCTGACCTTAATAACAATTTAAATAGATTTATTCAACTGAAACAATAACAACATTACAGCATAAGTTATTTGCTTAAACAAACATCCATGTTTGTTAACTAATTTGGCTAAACAAAATATATATATATATATTTTAAGAAACTTAGACTGTCAGCCCAGCCGACACATGAAAAACTTAAATACTACTGTCCCTGCTGTCCTCTGTAGCTCACTTGTCGTCATCTTCATCATCATCTTCTTCTTTGTTCCTATTCATAATCTGGAGAAGAAAAAAAGCTTTCCTGCTTTATTGGGTCCCAACCGATTTCTCTTTTAGAATAATAATCCAAAGGGAAGAGAATTTCTTTCAATGCCTCAGAAGAAGCTTTTTGCTGTTAAAAGTGAAATCATTACTTGAACACCCTAAATCCAAGTGCTTAATGATTTCCACCGTTTAGGGGTTGCCCTTTCCCTTTAAAAATCTTCAGCAAACATATATTTTTTGAATTTTTTCCCCCTTACTCGAATTTTTTTATATTGCATTAAAGAGGATGATTGCTGGATCCCTTTCATAGCAACCCCCCTCCTCAGCACTTATTTTTTTGACCCTGATATTGGATATTGACAAATTTGCCAAAAAATACTGGATCATGCTTGTCCCATTTTTTTTGTTTACTGCTTAAAATTTAATCTTCCTGTGTAGTTCTTTTTTTAAGTTTTCACTCAGTTCCTTCCAAATTTCAACAGCATCCCAATAAAAAGCTATTTCCGTTTTTTTTTTAAACTTGAGAGAGGGGTTTCAGAAGCCAGCATTTTTCAACATTTCTCTTAAGCCCAAGTTGGGGTTTTTGGCCGGACATCCATTATTTTATCTCGATTTTTTTCACAAAGTGCACAAAAGGCCCATTTTTGATATACGCTAAAACAGTCCACCACAGAGTTCCCATCTAACATCTGTGGGAGCGTTAGTTTGGGTTCCACCCACCCTTTTCAGACGCTGCAGCAAAATGATTTTTAGGGAAGTATTTACAATTTCAACAACTTAGCCTTTATTTTGGGAACACGAACTTTGCAAAGAGGGGCAGCAAATTTAGCACTGAAACCATATTTTTTAACAGCTTTGTATTCCCCTCCCTGCTCTTCAAAATCTCTTCCATTTTCGATACGTTGCGCATTGCAGTGACCAACTGCGTACTAGACTTTTGAATTTTTGTTCACAATTCGTATATTTTTTACGCCCTTCTTGTAATTTTCGCTGTGTGGCATTTCCTGACTATCAGTTGTTTGTGCAAGGAAACTTTACCACCTTCGTTGTTATACAAGCCATACAATAGGATCTTGTGGACTTCTCCACCCATCAATACTTATTTAACAATTTTACCCTCCAGACTTTTTGCACATTCTCCATTTCCCCCGTCAACACTTGTTTCCCATTTCCCCAACATCAGCTCTGCGGGTGGACTGTATCCTGGTCTCATGACTGAACCATTTTAATGAAATGTGGGTTCTCATCAACGGAAAAAAGTTCGTTGCATAAATAAACTGGCAATTTTTCTCAAAAACCTTTTTTTCTAATCGCTATTCTTATAAAAAACCTACAAATGGTGGTTCCGGGAGGAAAGGGTTTTTTTTCTTTTTTTTGGTATGGTGATATGGGCTGTGGGTGTCGAGAGATGCGCTCCCTAATGAAGCACTATCCGGGATGGAAAACTCTAAAACTGTAGGATATGGTGATTTTGGGAGGGGTAGTTCCAAACCAGAATTCCCTAAAAAAAAGTAAATTGCTGTTTTTATTTTTTATAAAATTTTCTGCTTTTTTGTACACTACACATCACTGCCCCTGCCCCAAAAAGGGAATATTGTTTTTCTTCATCATAACTGTCCAAATGACAAAAACATGCAGTAAAATAAGAAATATAATTTTTCTCACACATAACAGTTCATCTTTAAAATAGGATTCAAAAAAAAAAGTTTACCAACCTGAAGATCCTGCCGTTCAAAGGTTTTTTGGGTCATTTTCATCACCGCACTTCCCATGATGTTGCCCCATTCGCGCCACCAAAGGGGCCCTTTCATCCTTTGTTTCATCTTTGCATTTGCACGCACCTGCCTTACCGATACGAAGGACTTCAATTTAAAAATTTCCCAAAATGGGTCCTTTTAAAAGGCCTGCGCCCTTTAAGGGAAAAAATAAATAAACCCAGACGACAAAACAAACAGACCAACTTGTCATCTGTGGCTATCTGCAGTATTGTGCTCAAAATTTCATTTTATTTTTTTGCTGCTTCCCTTCCTCCCCTCACACTAGATTCCGTTCTTCTTGGTTTTTGCAGATCATTTCCCCTCCAAACAATCAGAAACAATTGTCTAATTTTTTGGACTTGGGACTGAAGGGGTTTTATTTTTATTAAAAAGGTTTTTAGAACAATAGGATTAAGGTCTTTTTCTCAACTCGTTTTGTTGAACATTTTGGCTGTGAAGAAGAGGGGGGACCTCTGCGGAGTCAAAAACAGTTTTTTGGGAAATGCGTAAGTAAACAGCGCTGATAATAAAGGAAAGAAACGCCCACTAATCCCACAGAAACCTCTGGGAAAAGCATGGCATTGTGAATGTTTCACATATACAGCCTTTATTCCCACGAGTTAAAACCCCAAATCAGCTTACTCATGATGGAAAAACCTTTGGATGGTAAAAAAATCTTCCCAAAAAGCAGTTTATTGAAAAAAAACCATTAAATAAAAAAAAAAAATCCAATTTAAATAAAAAAAATCCGATTTTTTTTAATTTTTTTTTTAAAAAAAACATTGATTTTTATCCACCCTGCTTACAATGCATCACATGTATCATAGTGATGATTAATCTGGGGGCAGGGTTTGAACTGTCTATCAAGTTTTTTACCATCTTTAAGTTGGCTTATCTTTATGCCAGAATTTGGTCGCAGATTCTGGCGCATTTTTTGTCGTGTTTAAGCCACGCCCATTTCCACAAAACCACGCCCTTTACTTAGCCACACACCCTTTGTCGGACAAGACGCAGAAGCACCTGAAACTGTCTTAAACACATAGTAAATGTGGCGAAAAGCTAGTTTTTTTTGGGAAAAATTACCCAAAATTTTGGGCAATGCCTTTATAAATTGTCCTTTGTGTCTTTACATACAGAGATAAGTGTTAATGCAGACGTGACAGTAGGTCATGAGGCTGCTGAACTTTCTCAGTAACTCTAAAGGGTCAATGCTTGTCTCAGAAGCAAAAAATTTAAACAAGACTAAGAAGCAAGCTCCAACCTGCTGGTAAGACACAGCAGGGGGGAATCAGCAGCCCGGGCCCCCACTAAAGCAAGAGAGGGGGGTCACAAACCAGGTAAACCCTCGTAAATAAGCATGAGATAAAACTGCTGTTTTTTTTATAAAAGAGGGCAATATCAGAACAGCAGTGTATTTGGTAATAATGTTTATTTACTTTTGTCTTTATGTTTAATGTTAATCTATGAAATTGGAATACCCCCTTTAAATATTTTAATATCCAAATTTTGCACTGAAATCTTTGTAAAATTCCCCTGTACCATTTTCAGCCCCTGAATGTAAGCAGGTTGCATGTTTGCATTCACTGGTTAACCAACATCAAGCAGTTATCATGAAAATGCTAAGTAACGCAATACATCAGCCAGTTACTTAATGTTTCTCTATATATTTAAATATGTAAAATGTAACATAAGCGTGAACAATGCTCTGATATAAGGTGTGCTTTTTCCAGTGATAAAAGGGGATGACAGTGGTTTGGGTAAAGTGGCTTCTCAAATTGTGCAAGCCCTTTCTGCTCTGTATG
Source organism: Phyllomedusa bahiana (assembly GCA_025379985.1). Taxonomy (NCBI): domain Eukaryota; kingdom Metazoa; phylum Chordata; class Amphibia; order Anura; family Hylidae; genus Phyllomedusa; species Phyllomedusa bahiana. The sequence goes on from JAODAL010011429.1 coordinate 38,567, forward strand.
TTATTAATGCTTTTACCTGATTCTTCACATAGAAGCATCGTTCTTCCTGTGCCACCTGCTGCACGTTCCGAAAAAGACGGTAATGAACCGTATGGCTTAGCTTTTATGTTTAGTTGAAATAGGAGGTAATTGAGGATGAGATCTAAGGCAGACCTACAGAGTTGTTCTCAAACATAACCTTTGCATCTTAATAGGCTTGACATGTAGTTGATCAGTGTAATTGGCTGTGCTTTGCTCATTAGCTCATATTTAGTGTTGAGTATACTTTGGAATGGCTTGTGATGCTTTTGGTGGTTATCCAGAGCTTTTCTGGTTTTAAGACTATATCGGATTACACTTTAAAACAGAGTATAAAACTGTGTTCATCCAAGATATCTGATCATACATAATACTAAAGGTTTCTTTTAACCATAATAACAATGAGGTCATTTTATGCAGTACAGTTAGATTTTATGAGATTTGCAAATGGTACACAATCTAGAAGACATTTGAAACTTAATAGGGTTCCAGATGTAGACCAAAATGTTTGCCAATTTTAAAATGTTAATCCCTAGAAAAAAAATAACTAAAAATTTAAATTTTAAAATCTAGTAAAATACGGGGCTAAAAAAAAATCCCCAAAAGGGCCGAAAGTAAGAGGGCTTACACTGAACAAAAGGAAAAAGAACCAACCTCAAAATGTGAGGGTTTAAATTTCACCCCCTCTATGAAGCCCACAAATAATATGGGAACATCATCCCGATAAGGATGGCCCCACCCAGAACCTTGGCTATTACGCCCTGTTGCTCCCTAATTAGCGGGGGCCCAATAAAATAACAATCTGATGATAGTCACCAAAAAAAGTTACTAGATAACTGACTAGCAGAGGCACCAAGTGATTAATTTTGGATTCCTGATGTTACACTGTACTAAGTTTGAGATGAATTTACTTATCTTATTTGCTCCAATTTTAAAATGACAACCTTGAAAATTGGTTGTTGGTTTGTGCATGTACGTTAATACATTTGGCTAATGCTGTGATTGTTGTATGTGATCAGGTAAAAGGGACACTGAGGATCCCAGAGGAGGGTAAACTGGTACAATCTGTATACTGCCCCACCCTCCAATGTACAGGCAGTCCTTGGGTTAGAAATGGGATAGGGACTGTAGGTTTGTTCTTAAGTTGAATTTGCATGTAAGTCGGAACAGGAAAATTTATTAAATTTAACTCCAGCACATAAGGTTTTGTTTTTAGTTTCGGATAGTGCAGGGAAGGGCTTTCACATTTGTTTTGCTGTTTGTGCCCCTGTTAAGATTTCGCCTCATGTACTGCTGCGGCATGCCGATACGAGTTGTTCCACAGCTGCTATCTGCTGTGGAACATGGAACTACAAGTGCCAGCATGCCCCCAAAGTCTCTGTTTGTAACTAGGGGACAGATATAAGTCGGAACGGTGTAAGTCGGGGACTGCCTGTATTCATTTCTGAACACAGAACCTGAGGCTGTTAGTCATACAGTGATTGATCAGAAAACAAACGGTCTTGACTGTTCCCTGCCACTTTTACCTGATAGATGTGTGTGTGTCAGCCTAGCAAAAAATAAAGTTCCTAAAATGCAGACACTGTTTTCAAAGTGGTATTTACAGGACATGTTTGTTATTCTGAGAAGACTATACTTCTGTCATACCTATGGTTTATGGTGCTAGATTTGCTGTGTGTAAAAACACTGACTTCACCTACTGAAGTGGATGAAATCGAAGCTTAGCCAGCTGTGATGTAATCTAGAGTTAACTTGAGGTTTGCTGCCACAGCACGCGTATAGACCAGATGGGAAAACAGATATTTCATCAGAGTAACCACTTGTGTAAGAGGATAGAGTCTTAATGACCTGGCTATAACATTGCAACGACCTCCTAGAGAGTTCTGCTCTCCGGCTACTACCGCTGCCTAAAAATGATTGGCAGATGCTAACCATTACATATGCTGTTTCTAGATGACACGAAATCTTCACCTTTGTCTTGAGGGCATTATATTACAGGGCTTACTATTCTATTAAAATGTCTTAATAGTGTTATATAATGGCTGTAGACCCTAGTGATTACTTGATAGTGACACACATACATACGCATTTTTGTGAGATACTCTAGAGATTGATAAATATATAAATGCATAGCTCTACAATATCTCACAAAAGTTAGTACACCCATCACATTTTTGTAAATATTGTATTATATTTTTTCATGGGACAAAGCTGAAGATATGTCTAATTTGCCATTTTTCTTCCATGTTGTCATGTGATTTATTAATGTTTCAAGACGCAGGTGGGTTAAATTTGGTGTTATTGCTCTAAAACTCTTTCATACTTGTCACTGGAAGTTCAAAGAAATGTTTAAGGATTAAAAAAAAAAAAAAAATTGCTGCTCTATATAAAGATGGCCTAGGCCAGGCATCCTCATACTGCGGCCCTCCAGCTGTTGGGAAACTACAACTCCCATCATGCCCACTGTTATAGATTATATAAATGCATGATGGGAGTTGTAGTTTCCCAACAGCTGGAGGGCCGCAGTTTGAGGATGCCTGACTTAGGCTATAAAAAGATTGCCAACACCCTGAAACTGAGCTGTGCCATGGTGGCCAAGATGATACAGCAGTTTAACAAGACAAATTTCATTCAGAACAGACTTTGCCAAGGTCGACCAAAGAAATTCAGTGCATGTGCAGCCAGTTGAGGAGTACAAAGACAAGTGTGTCTTGCCTACAGTCAAGCATGGTAGTGGGAGTGTCATGGTTTGGGGCTGCATGAGTGCTCTCAGCTGTGGGGAGCTACAGTTCATTTAGGGAAACATGAATGCCAACATGTACTGTAACATACCAAAGCAGAGCATAATCCCCTCCCTTCAGAAACTGGGCAGTATTCCAACATGATAACGACTCCTAACACACCTCCAAGCTGACCACGGTCTTGCTAAAGAAAATTAGGATAAAGGTGCTGGACTGGCCAAGCATGTCTCCAGACCTTAACCCTATTAGCATCTGTGGGAATCTCAAAGGGAAAGGTGGAGGAGAGCAAGGTCTCAAGCATCCACCATCTCCGTGATGTCATCATGGAGGAGTGAAAGAGGATTCCAGTGGCAACTTGCAAAGCACTTGTGAACGCCATGCCCAAAAGAGTTGAGGCAGTGCTGGAAAATAATGGTGGCCACACAATTTATTGACATTTTGGGCACAATTTGTCCATTTTCATTTAGTGGTGTACATACTTTTCTTGCCAGCGGTTTAAACATTGATGTTTGTCTGTGTTATTTTGAGGGCACACCAAATTTACACTGTTTTACAAACTGTACATTGACTACTTTACATTGTATCAAAGTGTCCTATCTTCAGTGTTGTCCCATGAAAAGATATAATACAATATTTAAAAACATGTGAGGGGTGTATTCACATTTGTGAGAAACTGTGACTCAGAGAAAGGAACAAACCCCATTACATTGAAGGGCCTGTTCCTTTCTGCCACTAGGCGACTGCTCACATGTTTCCACAACTACTCCTCCCTCTTTTTGTAAAGCTGGTCTACTTATGGCTGTACCAGCTGTAATGTCCTGATGACCATCTTATTCATATAGAACATGAGGAATATAATGAGCAAGTCATACGGTAAACGTATGCTAGATGTAACCAAGGTGTCTTATTGATTGATGTTTTGTCACTAAATGGCAGAAATCTCTTAACACAGTAATATGTTATTGATTAAAATATAGGGAAATTGTAAATTTTATCTTTTCGTCACAAAGCATCTTTGGTCTCAGCTGTAAATCTAGAACCCTATGGACTGTGCTTTTCCCCCAGTCTACCTTCTATTAGTTTGGCTGATGGACATTCACCTTCTGCAGTCTCTGCTTTATCTGAAATGTCTGGAAACAGCGGTGAGACTGGACAAAAAGAGTAAGTACATTTAAAAAAATGTGTAGGATATTGTAAATGTAAAGTACACGTATAGTCATTTTAAATAGCCTGCCTGCTTTAGACCACATACTTCTATAGGCATAATACATAAGGACGTAACAGAGTAAAATTTCCCGACTCAACCAGAGCGTAGAAGTGGAGGACCGTGCTTGAATATATTCGACTTCTGTGTGGTTTATATATATTGATGTATGTGTCTCTGCTCTGTCTTCTCGCTCGTTTTCTCAAAGTCTCTCTCTATCCTTTTCTCTTTCTTCCTCTCTCTCTCTTCTCTCTTCTCTTCTCTCTCTTTCTCTCTCTCTCTTCTTCTCTCTCTCTCTTATATATATATATAATCTATGATGCTTCAGTAACTCTGGGGTAATTGAGTAATGTAACAGCAGATTGCAGGACTCGATCAAATGTTATCCACGTGATCAAATGTTATGCAATTAGGGGTTGTGCAAACCAGTCATCCCATTTTAAGAGGATAATTGAACTAATGCTAAATGAGGACTGCATGTGTAGTCTTCTGCTTTATTTAATATCCTTCAGTGCTGATATAGTCACAGACATACTGTACATAATGGTTCCAGCATATTACAAAAGCAGCAATGTATATTCTTAAAAAAATTGAGCTTTAGTTCAGTTGCCTAGACAGGTCCCTTGCTCCACTTGCCAGGAGGGCATGGTCACTTCACTGACCTGTCTGAGCCAGTCTGGTTCCATAATCAGACCAACCCAATTTTGGTGTTCCAAACTAATGCATACCTGTCTAAGGTGGCATTTTCTTTGCTCCCCTTTTGTACCTGCTCAGGCTGATTTAATGTTACATTCAGCATTTAAAGCTGTCATGCTGGTCTTATGCATGCAGTTTTTGTTCAGTGTTATGCACAGGAATTTCTTAGTCCATACCAAAAGAAAGACATGTAAACAAAAGGTCCGAAGGGAACAATTCCGAGGTCCATACAGTAGACTGCAGTAAAAGAAGTACATAGCCAAGTACCGGTATTGCTGATACCAATTATTCTTGCTTAGAACCTATATAGCATTCTGAATCCGCTGTCACTGTTATTTTAGTCTACTTATCTTAGAACAGACAACTTGAAATTAGGGATTGCAATTCATTTTTCCCTTGACCACAACCCCATATTCATCTCACAAAGCAGGTAACTGTTTAATGAGGCTGGGCCTGTCTGGACTGGTGTAGGGCTTGTCATAGGGTATTCCGTTTATATAAAAATATTTTAGTTAATCTTTTTAATGTACCTGTATCTACATACAATAGCTTTTTTTTTCCCTTGTAGGGAAAATCGTTTAAAAATGGATGGTATAAGGAAAGTTTGGGGAAAAGAAGGCTACTTGTTGAAAAAGGAAAGCAAAATTCGCAAGCCAGAGTCTGTTTCACCTCCACTAGAGAGTGGTATATCAATGGGTGAGGATGAAGAACCTGCTGCTAGTCCTGCAGAGCCATTAGCGGAGCTTATTTCTGAAGAAGAGCGAGAGAAGAAACAGCTAGCTTCCACCTTATTTGTGGGCCTGGGTTCTAATGCTGTCTCCTTGGTAAGTTCAAGTCTGATGATGATACGAAGTTCTGTAAAGTAATCAACACAATAGAGGATAATATGTTATTACAAAGGGATCTGGATAAGTTGGAGGCCTGGGCAGGGAAATGGCAGATGAGGTTTAACACTGATAAATGCAAGGTTATGCACATGGGGAGGAAAAATCCATTACATGATTACATGTTAAATGGAAAAACGCTGGGTAAAAGTGACATGGAGAAGGACTTGAGAATCCTGGTGGACAGTAAACTTAACTGTAGCAGCCAGTGTCAGGCAGCAGCTGCCAAGGCAAATAGGCTCATGGGGTGTATTAAAAGGGGCATAGATGCACATGATGAGAGCATTATTCTACCGTTATACAAGTCACTGGTTAGACCAGATATGGAATATTGTGTACAGTTTTGGCCACCAGTGCACAGGAACGACATTGTAGAGCTTGAACAGATACAAAGGCGGGCAACAAAAATAATAAAAGGACTGGGTGGACTACAATACCCAGAAAGATTAGCAAGGTTAGGGTTATTTAGTTTAGAGAAAAGACAGCTTCGGGGAGACATAATAAATGTGTTTAAATATATTAAAGGTCTATATAAAGATCTCACTCAAGATTTATTTATGCCCAGGACTGTATCCAGAACAAGGGGGCATCCTCTATGTCTTGAGGAAAGAAAGTTTCTACATAAACATAGAAAGGGATTCTTTACTGTTAGAGCAGTAAGACTGTGGAACTCTCTGCCAGAGGAAGTTGTCATGGTGAATTCAATAACAGAGTTCAAAAAGGGTCTGGATGCATCTCTGGATTGTAATAATATAACATGTTATAGCGACTAGGATTCTGGAGAAGGGTCGTTGATCCAGGGATTTATTTTGATTGCCACATTAGAGTCGGGAAGGAATTTTTCCCTAAAATTAGGACAATTGGCTTCTACCTCATGGGGGTTTTTGCCTTCCTCTTTTGCAAAATAGGCTGAACTGGAAGGACGTATGTCTTTTTTCGGCCTTACAACTATGTAACTATGTGTTAGTACAGTACACAGCGCTTTTGCATGATTTTTTTATCCCGACGCCGGTAACAAAGTCAAGGGGGCATCCAGTGTCTAGAGGAAAGATGGTTTCGCATTATCACAGTCGGGGATTCTTAATGTTGTTATGGTGAATTCATTGAACAAGTTCAAGAGGGACTTAAATGCAATTTTTAAAAAATATATAATATTAGAGGTTATGGGAGCTAGGTTTTGAGCACAGGATGTTGATCAATGGATTTATTCTGCTTGCCATATTTGGAGTCGGGAAGGAATTCTTCTCTTCTAAACCCGCTTGCAATGGGTTGGTAGGGTTTACACCCACTTATGAGTAAACTGGACTCCTCTCTGGCAGAACAGGCTGCCTTCTGTCAGATTTGAGTAGTAAATGCCCTCAAACAACTGTATTTTACTGACTAAGGGACACACCATTAAAACACGGTGTCTGTCACTAGCTAACGCTGTCCTCCGCCAGGGCAGCATACGCTACTGACAGGTTCCCTTTAAAATACAAGAATATTAAACACCAAAACCCTCACGGCCACTTTTAGGTACTATAAAATGAGGGTTAACATAATTCTTTCGCAACCCCATAGAATTAGGGGACACAGCACCTTGGGTATAGGCCCTTGTCTAGAGCACTGACACTAGGCAGAACCAAACATGTTGGGTCCACCCCGGTGGACTATATCCCACCTTCTGACGCCAGACTAATCAGTTTAAAGACTAATGTCTGTAGGAGGCAGACGCTGTTTCGCATTAATGCTGAGGTTGCTATTTTTTCCGTTTAGGTGGTGGTAGAGTCCTAGCTCTCACCTGTTGGACGGTGATCGAACCCCAGCGCTCACCTGGTGGATGGTGTTCGAGCCCCATCTGTCACCGGTCAGGGGGGTTGTCAATGTGTGATCGCACTGTGACGTGATCCTTCCTCAGGGTGTCAGGAAACCAGCCAGTTTATAGCTGGCTGAGCTTCCTTGCGGGCTTGCCTGTCCCAACTTGCTGTCGCCACAGTCCGTTGTGTTCCGGTAACCCCACCTCGGAGTGCAGGGTACCGAAGGGGTGATGCCGTAACGCCTTCCCTCTCTTTGAGGGTGGTTAGGGGTCTTTTTTGTTTTCTGCGTGGTCTCAGAATTTCCGTTTTCCTGCGTCTCTCCAGCAGCGAGCACTGGAGGAGGGGGGACTAATTTTGATTTTCCCCTTTTTTCCTTGACCCTTTCATACAGGGCCTTTACATAATGCTCTCTGCAACTGTTGCGGATCCACTGCGGTACCACACGGCTAGGGGGCTGAGGGCTTGTTTCCTTATCCCCCTGGGGCTGGGCACGGCTTAACCACTGGTTCTAGTGCTCCAGTGGCCGGTTCGGCATTCCGAGACCAATGTTTGAATTTAGTCCTCGGCTTTTGCGGCCTAAGCCGCAACTAGGCTGTGCCCGTTCCTGGGCCATTGCCACCCACTCTCCCCCGGGACCTCGCAGGATGGAGCAGGACCTTTGCAGCCCAGGCTGTGTTGGGGGCGGAGCCTGGACACCATTTTTTTGGGCATTCTCTCTCTGGCTGCTGCCCCTCTCCAGCTCGGTGGAGGACACAGCACCTTGGGGGTGGTAAGTTTGCCAGTTTGTATCATTTTTCCCTGCCCCACACACCTGCAGCCATGTCCCTTCCCAGAGATGAGGGGTCAAAGCATCCCGTGTCTAAAGCAGTGGCGACGTATTTCGCCTGTGCCCGTTGCCACAAGAAATTCTCTTGTGGCCAGCCCAGTGGCCTTTGTGCCTTCTGCGTAGCCCCTCAACCAACCGCCGCTGGGCCCGACCCCATCTGTCAGGAGTCGGTGCCCCCGTAATGGGCACTCCCACTAGCAGTGGCCGACCTGTCCAGACTGTCACAGTTAATGGTTTTGGCCATAGAACGTATGCTGTCGTTGCTTGCTGCCCAGCCTAGTATCTTCCAGGGCTCTGCGCCTAGCGCATCCCGTGTGAAGAGTTCATGAAAGAGGGTCAGAGCTCCCTCCTCTTCGGTTGTCACCTGAGCTCTCTCCGGACAGACAGTGGAAGGAAATAGAAACTCCATGCCTGAATACAGCTTCTTCATAAAGTGGTGACCCCTCTGAGCAGATATGGATGATGAAACAGCGTCAGCGGTTCAAGCCCTTATCCGGCCTGTTAGGGACTCCCTTCATGTCAAGGATGAGGATGTCTCAACCTCTAAGGTAGAGGTTTCCTTTAAATGCAGCAGATGGCAGCCCCTGGTGTTTCCTACTCATCCAGAGTTTGAGGAACTTGTCGCCATGGAGTGGAAACATCCGGACAGGTGTTTGTCCTACCAGATGGCTTGACAGTCTTTGTCCTTTTCTGGAGGAAACGGAGGCAAAATGTTCCGGGGTTCCATCGGTTGATGCCCCAGTCTCTCAGCTCATGAGACCCATGGCTACTTCCGTCTCGGATGCTGCAGCCCTTAGGGACAGCACATATCAGTGTCTTGATGGGATTTGTAGGGTCATTTTTGAGGCAGCCGGAGTGAGCCTGCAGGCCTGCCTTTGCGTCCTCCTGGGTCAGTAAGACGTGTACGGTCTGGTCCAGGCAGCTGCAGCAAGGATTATCGGCTGGGGCCTCTATGGAAGAACTACTGGAGCTCACTTCCCAGCTCATGGGTGCTGCTAAATTTCTGTGTGAGGCTTCCCTGGAGTCAGCCCGTTTAACAGCAAGAACGTCTGCTAATGCGGCAGTGGTTCGACGTTCTTTGTGGTTATTGTCTTGGTCGGTGGATACAGCCTCCAAAAAAATGCTTACTGCACTTCTCTTTTTGAGGGTAAGCTCCTTGGGAAGTGTTTGGAGGAGATTATTTCTGAGGCAACAGGGGTCGCAGTGTTTTCTTCCCTCAGATGCAGCCAGCGCGGCATTGCATGCACAAGAAACTCCGGCTGCAGGGAAGGACCCCCGTCCCACAAGGACCGGGCGACCTCCAACCAAGCCTGCGTCTTCCTGGCAGTCTCGCAGATCATCGAAAGGTCCTTCCAACAAGTCACTCTTGGTCTGAAGGCTTGTCCCCACCTGTGGATTCATCCCGGGTGGGGGTGCCAGCTCCTCCATTTTCATGACATCTGGCAGGTCCAGGTTAACGACGCCTGGGTTTGCGAAGTCATCTCGTCAGGATACAGGATTCATTTCATATCTGTTCCCCTAACGTGTTTTTTCTGTCCTTTCCACCCACTTCTCTGGTGTGGGCGTTAACTTTTTTTTCCGGCAGTCCATGTCCTTCTTCTTCAAGGAGTGATTGTGACCGTGCCCGATCGCGTTCTAGGTTTTACTCAAATCTGTTCATGGTTTGCCAAAAACGGCTCTGTAAGGCTGGTGTTGGACCTCAGGGAACTCAACCAGTATATGCAAGTTCCCGGTTACTGCATGGAATCACTCCGGTTGGTGGTGGCATCTTTGGAGCACAGTGATTTTCACAATAGACATCGGGGACGCTTACCTGCACGTGCCTATCGCCCAGATCCACCAGCGGTTTCTCAGTTTTGTGGTAGGTCCTGTTCTATGCCATTTGGTCTCGCAATCTTTACAAAGGTCCTGGCACCCCTGATGGCAATTCTTTGCATCAGGGGTATTACCATTATTCCCTATCTGGACGACCTTCCAGTGAAGGCTCTGTCACGTTGCGCCAGTCTAAGTTCTACCAAATGCATATCTTGGCCTCGGCTAACGCAAGCCACAGCTGTAAGGTTCTCCAGGCAGCAGTGTGCTAAACGAGGACACTGCTGGTTGAATTTTTTCTTTGTATCAGATTTCTTTTTGCCACCCTCAAAGGTCTGTTTTTTGGACATCCCAAAGTGCTGTGTCCTTCTGTTACCATCTTATTTTGTGCTGATTTTATTGTTAGGCCATGTTCACACGCCTTATTTCGCCGCGGATTGGAGCCGTACTGCGCCGCGGGGGGAGAAAGTGACATGCACATTATTTACGGTGTGGACGCGCCGTAACTAATGCATTGTCTATGGGACCGGCGAGCAGCTCCCCCGCCCCTTATTCAAGCCGTAATTGCGGGCAAAATCCGGCCCGCAATTACGGCTTGAATAAGCCGTGTGAACACGGCCTTACACTTGGTTCTGAAGACAAATGTAAGGCAATTCAAACAATGTTCTTAATTTTGCCATAGACTTTCACCATAGGTGAGGCCCCAGTAGAGAGAGCCTGAGAAGTAAACCCTCTGTATGTCAACCACTGAATTGAGCACCTTTGCCTGTAAACATTGCTATGGCACACAGTTCTATACAAAGATCCCCCTTTCTACCTCTCTGTCTCATAGTATTGGACCTCTGTACATTATTTGATAAGAGTACAGAAGTAACCCAACAAGTACTCTGCTGATTTGTGGAGGTCAGATTGTAAAGATATGCCATGAATATTTTTTTTTTCAGGAAAATTCCTTAAATTTGGCATGGCTCACATTTGGAAGCACACCTAATAATCTTTATTTAGGTTTATTTTTCCCATCATGATTTTTTTTTTTTTCACCGAAATCTATGGATGACTCATTAGTTGATCATCATGAAAGGTTATTCATTTATTAATAGGGAGCACCATAACCAGAATATGAAACAAAAATCTAGATGCTAAAGCATTTTTGCCAACTGAGGAATTTAATTTTGAGTAACCTAACAGAGAAATATAATAGTTGTTAGTGGAACAAACCCGTTAATGAACCTTTTATCCTCGGGTACATATAAACTATATGTACTAAAGATTTATAGTGGTTGAGGGTTTATTCACCATTGTTGACAGCTTTATTTTCCTTTTTTTTTTTTTTTTTTTAAATTTAAAGAAACAAGTATAGGAAAGACATTTACCAGAGGCTGTGGGTATGCTGGGTTTCAGAAACTGAAATTATTTATTTCAAGGTGATTAATAAATAATGAAATTATGTGGTAAAGTGTGTTAACATATAACTTTCTTTCCATCCACAGATGGGTAAAACAGACCAGACCACACACAAGTTTAAAAGAAAATCTAAATTTGGCAAGAAAGAGAATTTGCAGCTCCTGCAGCATTCCCTTAGCGAGCAGAACCCCCTTGCACTGGCGTTACCAAATGATTTTTCACCAGTCTCCTCTGGGTTGTTGTCTTCACAAACAGTTGAAGAGAAGTCAGTAGATGGAAAAGTTTCTTCTTTGTTTGCAAACACTAACCTGGAAACTTTTCCACCCACCCAAGGTGCCAGCGCAGTTCTCTCCGTGCCATCCTTGCTTCCTGAACTTGCCCGACATTCACATTCTGCAGTCACAGAGCTGGCAAGTTGTGGGACTCTGTTTCTGTACTCTAGTAAATTATATAAAGAGGACTGCTTGGCTCTTGCCTTATTAATTGTTAATCCGACAATGTCCGCAATTAAAAATATAAATCTGCAAATGGAAGGCTCAGAAATTCTAAAGGTAAGTTCCCCTCAAGAAAGGAAGCTGGCAGACTTACTGTCTACAATGTGTCATATCAATGCAACAGTGTTTTGTGACACACTGATATTTGTGAATCAACAGATGGTTATATCGAAAGTACTTGCTTGGGTTTTGATGACATAAATACAAAGATTACATTTTATAAGGAATGTGTTGGAAGGATCTGTTGCTATGGATACATTGCTGTCATTTCTTTGTATTTTAGGTTTCTGAGAGTCTTTGCTGCCAACTTCCTTATCTGGAGACAAATGGAGTCCATCAGTGCTGGGGTAGTGTACACCTGGCACACCCATGCAAAAAAGTATTTATCAGTGGCTGTGTCACTTACCTGGCAGAGTCCGAGGTGCCTTCTCAGCTTCAGTTTTCATTACATTTTGTGCTGTCTGATTTTATCAGGTATAATAAATTCCTCTGGCTATTCTCTGTATTGTAGAGCATAATCCCCTTTGGTACTGCTCATTCAGTTCAGGACATTGGCTTAGAATGCTGCATTAGATTTTCAGTAGCAGAGATCTTTGAGCAGGGTTAAATGGGTACATGTGATGGTGGTCTGATATCACAAACTTTTACCAGTGTGATCGTCTCACAAGCATCTGACATATCATTTGTAATTGAATTTTCTGTACTACTATTTTTAAATGGGATTTTTGTGTGCCCAGGTGGAATTTATAGCTGTCCTTGGAAGTGGTGGGAGGGCAAAACTGGAAGTGCCATGTATATACGTGTGTGTCATACTGTGTGGCATACTGTGCTACAAGTGTTGGCTGGGTGCTTTATGGCATATCACTATGCCATAAGTATCTCTTAGTTGCAGGTTCCTCCTTTGGTATATTATTAGGATATGCTATAAGAACTAACAACTTGGGTAAATTGTCAAAAAAGGGAACCCGACCCTTCTAATTAAGGAATACAAAAGATCTCCAGACCATAGAATAAAGAACCGTATTGGAGCATCTACTAAAAATAAAACTTAACTTTTAATAGATCAACTAATCTTTCCCCCTATTTCTACTATTTAGTCTATTGATAAGTTTATAGGGGGTCACTTCTCTGTCTTGTTGTGATTTATCTATTTTGCTTTAATTAATTGATCTATTAAAAGATATGCTATAAGAGTCTTACAGATTGGGGTTCCAGAAGTAGAACCTACACCTATCTTGAGAACAGGCCCCGAATTTCTGTATTTAAAATGGAGAGGTGGCTGTGCATGGTCTTTTTGCATACAGCTAAGCCCACTTAATTAGCTGTACTTGGAACTCTCTTAGAACAGAATGGAGAGTGATGTGCATACACACTTACTTGGCTGTACTTGGAACTCCCATAGAACAGAAAGGAGAGTGCCACATATGCACACTTGCTTGGCTGTACTTGGAATTCCTCCTATAGACTGGAGAGTGCTGCACATGCGTACTTGCTGGGCTGTAATTAGGACTTCCATAGAACAGAATGGAGAGTGCTACACATGTGCCTCTTTCTTCTCTGTGGTCCGAGTTGTTCCCGTCTCCTTGCCTGTCAGTTTGGAAACGGGAATCACTCTTTACGTGTGAAATGTTTCTTTTGGGGTTTTTAATTGGAGAGAAAGGTAAATTAAACTAGCGTAATGTCTATCTGAAAGCTACAACCAAGCCACGTGCGCTATATCTGGGTCTGATTAGGATTGTTTCTTCTTTTATACAGACCACTTCTGATTTCCACAGAAGAGTTCGGGAAAATGTGGTCGACACTATCAAATGATGTTAAAGAGAAAATCCCGATCCCCGGTTCACAGCATTCGATTTCTGAAGTACTGCTCAGTGTACAGCAAGCACTCAACCTTTATGTTGTGGAACTTATAGGTAGGTGATGAGAGGCTATCGGCACCACCTATTTCTGTCAGCAGTGTACCTGTTGGCGGTAGATAATGATCTGCTGCTCCTCTTATGTATTAAATTCTTCTTCTGCATTGCTACTTAATGATTACTTCTAAACATTTGACGACACCTAGGAGATATAAGATAATAGATGTAGATAGGCATTTTTAAATAAAAAGCAGGAGGTAGAATCTTCACTACTCCCCAGAATAAAGAAGCCATATGTAGGGTTATGTAATTCGCTTACCACCTTGCACATGTCTGACACAGCACTATAAAATCAATGGCTCTTTCAAAGAATGCCATGTCAGATTCAGAGTTACTGCGGATATCTCAGACAAGCCTAAAATAAGGGGAGTTTTTTTGCAACTAAATTTTTAGCACTCACAGATTCTCACAAATGTTCTTTTCTGACATTTTCCTTAAAATATTAGGCCCCCAATATAGATCTGTATTCTTTGATCTGTTTAGAATAGTAACATCTACACAGTCAAGTCACATTGTTATGACCACCAGCAAGTATCCACCGTAACCGCCATGTGCAGCACTGACAGTAGTTAGATGGGTGGGGAGTAACTTAATAAGGTCTTGGAGGGTTGTCACAGGTATCTGGAGCCATACTGACTGCAGTGCTTCTCACAGCTGCTGGAGGGTGCATGGGGAAAGATCCATAGAGAGAACATGATGAGCGAGGTGTTACCACAGATGCTCAATTGTTTTCAAGTCTGGGGAATTAAAGGGCCAGGGTCTTACTTAAAAATCTTGATCATACTCTTCCAATCTGTGTTGGACATTTCTAGCCATGTGAAATGTTACATTGTCTTGCTGGAAGATCAAATCCTACCCAGGGATGACAATCGGCATGTATGAGTGAAAGTGATCTGCGAGGGTGGATTCATACCCAAATTGACTGAGACTGCCTTCTACATGGATTAGTGGGCCAAAGAACGGCACAAAACATTCCTCAGACCTTAAAGGGGTTTTATTGTTTGAAGTGTTCGTGCTCTTCAGCTAATTCTATGAAATTGAATTTGAAATCCAAGGGTGAGTCTCTCCTCTCAGCAGGTGTGTCTCTCCTCACTGAAGAGCTGTGACATCATCATTCTGTATTTGCAGTAGAAGTGTTGTCTGTAGAGGGCAGCTATGCAGCCTCCTGCAGTGTTCTCATGTGTCTGCAGAGCCTTCATCTCCAGGCTCCACAAGCTCCTTGCTGTGCTATAATCAGTTACACACAGCCTGAACTGATAAAACACATTTGAGGAATGCACACTGCCCTCCCCCTCTGTTAACAGGCAGGAAACTGTGTGACTGTGTTATATGGAGGGAACACAGGACATAAGACTGTGTTATATGAGGGAATCTATGCGTTAAACAGTCAGTAATTAGATCATTCACTTTAGAGCTGAGAGATGAGTATAGAGCCAGCAGCCCTCTCACATAGCTAGTTTTACTTTCGGTTTTAACAGCTTAGAGGGGAGTAAACACAGTGTGCAGGCAGCCAATCACAGTGCAGGGGGCGTGTCTGAGGCGTTTCCTGTCTGGGGGCGTATCCCAACAGGTTGAATAAAATGGCAGCCAGTCGGTGCAGGGGGGCGTGTCCAGGGTGGAATCTGGCGGAGTGTGTCCTGGCTAGCCAATCACAGAAAAGGGGGCGTATCACGACTAGCAGCAGCAGAAAAAGAAAATAGATTCACAGTAAAGTTCATATCTACTATACCAAGTGACTTAGGTAATGCAACCCAATTACAAAAGTGCTTATTTTTACTGTCCCCATAATCTGAGATATGATCTTTGTAGCAAGAAAAACCCTTTAATGCTGCCACCACCAGCTTTTGTTCTTCCAGCAATAGTTGCAGGGTGTTTTTTTTTGTTTTTTCTCTGAGATTCTCGCCTAACATTCCAACATACATTTGTTCGATGATGCAGATAATTTGACTTCTTAGAGAAGGCAACCCTTTGTCAATCAGCTAAAGGCCTATTCTGAAATGGACTTGAAAATTTAAGCCTTTACTGCTGATGCAGCTTTGTGAACTGCCTTGGTTGGTGGTGAGCTGCTCTACTGTAGCGTGTAAGTCCACCCTCGCGCACCTCATAACCAGCGTTTACCTCTCACATCAGTGGCACATGGTGCTCTGCAGTTTCATCGCTTGTTCACTATGGTGCCATTTATTCACTGACAATACACTTTCACCAGTAGCAGAATCCGTTTCAGAAATGCTGCCACCATTGGTCCTAAAGCCAGTAATCATACATTTTTGTAGCTCTGATAAGTCACTCCTAATACCCATGAAAGCAACAAGGGATATGTGTGCAGACAGCCTATCGCACACCTACATACATACCCACCGAGCCAGCTCCTAACTCATGATTTCCTTCATGAGTTACACACTCCTCGCTACGAAATTAGGCTGTGATTCTAATGTAACTTGACTGTCTCCATAGTAATAGTAACATCTGCACATTTTTATGTGTAGAAGTTAAGTATTCTGCAGAATATAAGGGTTAATGTGTCCACTGTTGTGTGCACCAGGGCTGGGCTTGAGCCTTCCTCCCTGGGAAGACTCTATAATCTTAGTCCGCCATCCCTTCAGAAGAGTGCAAAAGTGTAGTAGCAGCTGCTCTGAAGAATTGTTGCCATGGCATCCGTTTGTGGTCCGTCTGTAAATTTAAGCAATTGCGTTTCTTTTATTTTGTATATTTAATATGTTTCACAGAATACAGCACAACAAAGATTTTGTTACTGAGAGTAAAACATGTAATCCATACTAAACCAAACAGGCTGACTCCAAATCTGATCTCAGATTTTGTGTGGCATGTCGAAGTTTTAAGTTATACAATAAAAGTAATTGTGCCTAATAATGCATTTCTTAACTGACATGCCTGGGCCTGCTCAGACATGTTCACTGATAGGTCTGTCAGCTGAAGTCACATAGAAGGACAGAATTTTATAAATCATTCCTTGATAGCTATTGCAGTGGACTTTATAGACTTGAGAAATGAATAGTGTATAACGATCTAGACAATTTCTGCTACATCTGTGGAAAATATATTATGCACCATCAAGACAAGATCAAGAGAGTAAGTCTAGCTTACAAACATTACTACGGATGTGAAATTGGGGATCAGGATAAAAGCTGGGCACCTCATGCATCAGGTCTAATACAGTGGTTGAATGGTTAGAGGAAAGGAATGCATTTTGCGGTGCCGATGGTTTGGCATGAACAGAAAAATCATCATTCCTTCTGTTACATCTGCATGACTAACATAGTTGGATATTCAAAATGTGTCACAAATTCTGTATCCTGACTGTGATTTACTGCTCTTAAGTCAGTAAAGCCCGATGCAGAGAACCCAGTGCTTGTCCTCCTGCTTCAGATACTGACGGCTCTGATCATGATGAACCTGATGCTGTAGGTGACGAGTTTCATGAAGAAGAGTACCAGGAGGATAAGCCAATCAGATTTAGATGGTCATTATCTAAGGAGAAGTCAGAACTCCTAACCTCTAGACTTCAGGAATAGAATTCGCTGCAAGGTAGAACCTCAGTTCACACTTTTGTAATTGTCACGCAAAGTTTTCTGCGCCCTATGCAATTGAAAACAGTTTTTCTGTAGGGCACAACGTCCTTAGGAACAAACGTGTGGAGAAATATGCTGAATTAATTGAAAAGATGCTTAAAGCATACGCAATACTTGGCTGCACAATGTTTCTGAAAATGCATTTCTTAGGACATATCTACAATGGAGACCAGATATCAAGGTTGTTGGAACCCAACACAATGGCCGATTACTGCTGGTTTTTCAACGGGCAACAACAGATCCTCACAAGTGCAAGAGCATGAAGCGCTTCTGGCAACATTATGGGGAGCTTAAAGAGTGAACACTAAATTTGACATAGATGTAATATTCTATATATTTGCTATCAGCCTCGTTGATCTAAGTTTTCTTCACCTTTTTAAATATTAAAATGCCAATGATCACATATGAGAGATCGCATAATTGAGAACACTAACTTGTTAATTGTTATAAATTATTTATTTAGAAACACTACATTCCATTTTCACACATTTATGAATAATTTCCTGACGTGCTACAGAAATCCTGACTTCTGTTTACAATAGAATACATGATATTCACTCAGTAGCAAAGAAATACAATGTTGTGCTGTGAAAAAGCAATAGTCGCATCATAAAAATAGTAATCAGAACAGTTTAGTTACTGTCCAATATTTCCTTCATTTTCAAGAGAACTATTTATATAATACAAATGCTCAGTCACCTACAGTATAATTGGCTCAAAAACAGGGGATGATTACCCTATCCACCTATCTCATATATTGAATCTGTGAGCATAGAGTAGTGAACAGGACTAAAAAATAGTAAAAAATATTACAACTATATAAATTCCAATGTACAATATAAAATAAATTTCTTCAAACAGAAGAGCCAACCTTCCTTAAACAAATTCCCTTTGGAGAACGGGCCACAATACTATGTCAATAGGAGTCTGATCGCATAACGATCAGCTGATTGGAGTATAGCATCCCTTTGTTATTTAACAGGTACAGCTCTTTCCTGGTGGTAGTGGCCATGCCTGGCATTCCAGCTCGGTCCCATTCACTTGAATTCAGTGGGCTCCTGAGAGCTTCAATAAAGGGGCCCGTGAGGCTCACCCATTCCAGTGACCTAATTGTGCTGGACACTCACTGACTTCATGTCTGTAGTCAAGCCGAAAGGATAGACCATCAATGTTGTCGTCCCATAATCTATATATGCATTGGTAATTAACCTTGATAGGCTAATTAACCCTAAGAATTTCAGGTTAATTATTTTATAATGAACCTGCATTTGGATTGTTTCTGGCAATCTGGATTTATAAATCATGCAATTCAGATTTGGGCATGTCTACTGTAATATGCCATCTCATGAGACCCACACCATTGTTTGTTTTAATCTATCCTTACTTTTTAGAAGGCAGACTTGACAATTGACTAATCACAGAGGATCCCTAGCGATCAGCAGTAATCTGTAAGGTTGCCTAGCAGTAATTTTCCTGCAGCACCACCAGAGAACAGGTTCTCTAGAGCAGGAAATACTCTTCCCAATCACTTTCCACACTATTCAAAAGATAAGGGTCCTGGAAAGAGAACACACTCTAATAACATTCCTAATAGGCTACAGTGGTACAATGAGAAATGAGTTTAATTCGTTCTGTGTCCTTGCTCTTAACTCAAATTGCTCTTATATCAAAGCAAATTTTCCATTAGAAGTGAATGGAAACAACATTGATCTCTTCCACGCACCCCCAAACCACCACAATTTTTTTTTGCATGTTTATTAACAAAATGTACACTGTATAAATATACTATATACAGTATAACAAAAGAGAATGTGAAGAATAAACTGGTTTAATTAAAGGGAACCTGTCACATAGCCCCCCCCCTTGCTGAGGGCAGCACAGGCTAGTGTCAGACATGCTGTTTTCAGCGCTGTGCCCCGTATCCTGTAAGATGCTGTAGTTTAAGAGCATTTAATGCTCAAATCTTATTCATGAGCAGGTGTTAGCACCACCCACCAAAGGCTAGCTCCGCCCACCTGACAGTTATTCACATGTTTCTACCTATTCAGAGTAATAGGTTTATCAGTTGAGGTGGGCGGGACAACCTCAGGTGGGCGGGGTTTGAAAAAAACCTGACTCTTTGACTCTTTTCTGGCTGAAAATTGCAGATTTAAGCACTAAACACTCAAACTATAGGATAAGGGACACAGCGCTGGAAACAGCATGTCTGACACTAGCTTGTGCTGTCCTCAGCAAGGGGGCATAATCTATGTGACACATTCCCTTTGTTTACTCACCTTTAAAGTCAGACGAAAATGCTGATGAAAATGGAGATTGCTAAACTTAAATTCTCAGTTATTTCCCCTTCACTTAGGGTGGGTTCACACAATATTGCTGTAATGGCAGATGGTTTGCAGAGCACATTAATTGTTTAAAATTCACGGATAGCTATAGATTAGGAGCTTTTGAGCAGAAGCTGCTGCAATACACGTCTGCTTTCCTTCACTCTTATCTCAAAGCAAAAAATGGACGAAGCAACTGCTCTTATCTCAAAACACTCTTAAGTCAAGACGCTCTTAAGTCAAAGAACCACTGTATTTGGAGATAAGATTTCTAAAGTGGGAAACTCATTTAACCCAATTAAAGCAGGTCCTGATGCTGTCTGCCTTTTACTATAGATTCGGAATCCACATAGTACCTATAGTAAAGGTATACCGTGATTTGAAAGAGAAGATTTTCTTTTTCATCCTCTTACGGTACTTGTATATGTTTGTGTTGTGTGTGGCTTTCGAGGATTAGAAAAAAAAAGCAGCTTTCTTCTAAAAATATCACCACCTTTGTTAAAGCATGTTTCTGGTATCGCAGCTCAGCTCCATTCACTTCAATGGAGCTGAGCTGCAATACCGATCACATCCTGTAATATATGTGGTGCTATTTTTTAAGTAAAGCAGCCACGTTTTTCTAATGCTGGACAACCCCTTTAATCTTAAGCAATTCTGTGTGTCTTTCAGGTGATGAAGGGATCGCTGCATGCCAGCTTATGCCCTCTATGCCATCTCTGCTGCACTGCCACCTTCAAGAGGGTATGTTGGTGGTATGGATAAGAACGTCGTCTTCTACTCTATCAAACTGTTTACTTCACCTTTGCCAAACTGCAATAAAAGAACAATGAGAATAGTGATGCCTCCTCCTCTGGATCCTACGGTTTACATGGTTGTGTACCAAAGTAACAGTACCAGAGAGTAGTGACATGATGCTAAGCACCTTGGAAAGAGACAGATTTATATTGCTTTATTTCATTATGAACGTTTTTATCTACAGGTTGTTGCTGATACTTGATCATTTGTCTTGCACTTTGATGAATATAACATCTTTTTTTTTTTTTTTATTTAATTTTTTGTTATTCTCTTTACAAGAGAAGTGTATTATTTATGTGCTGCATTGCGACATCACTATACAGCACGGAAGAGTGAGGATACCTGTATTTCTCTCCTGCTGTGTTACCGAGATTCACATTAGTGTGCTCTCCTTTTACTGACTGCAACTATTGTTGGACTGAATGTTAATGTGGGACTGCTCCTTTACAGCAGCGGTAGTCCTGGCACAGATCTCTGCAAACATATGTAAAGTCAATGGGTCATTTCCAAGGGCAATGGATTTGCTGTATTATATTCCTGGTCATTTATCAGATACAGTGTATGATAATATGTATAACAGCTATAATGCATTCACATCTGCGCCATTATTTCTGTTTTTCAGTCCTGTCACAGGAACAAAAAGCCAAACACATAATGGCAGTGCCGGATCCTTTTCATGGCAGACACCGGCTGTGCCCAACAGACCCCAATGACTATAATAGGGTCTGTTGGATTTTCATCATTTCGACTGTCATTTGAACTGCAAAAAAATACAACTGCCTATTGCTCTATTTTTTTCATATTTTAAGGAGTCTACGACGGACGCTTCTCCACTGCATTTCTTGGCTAAGGCTTTGTTCACATTGGCATTTAAAGAGAACCTGTCACATAGATTATGCCCCCCTTGCTGCGGGCAGAACAAGCTAGTGACAGGCCTGCTGTTCCCAGCGCTGTGCCCCTTATTCTGTAAGATGCTGGAGTTTGTGTATTTAATTCTCAAATCTGCAGTTTTCAGCCAGAAGAGTCATTCGAAGAGTCAGTTTTTTTTCAAACTCGGCCAATCGGAGGCTAGCCCCGCCCACCTCAACTGATAAACCTATTACTTTGAATAGGTAGAAACATGTGAATAACGGTCAGTGGGTGGGGCTAGCCTTTGGAGGGCGGGGCTAACACCTGCTCATGAAAAAGATTTGAGCATTAAATGCTCTAAAACTACAGCATCTTACAGAATAAGAGGCACAGTGCTGGAAACAGCAGGTCTGTCACTAGCTTGTGCTGGCCTCAGCAAGGGGGGCATAAACTATGTGATAGGTTCCCTTTAACCTGTAGAGGTTTCCTACACACTTTACAGTATTTTTGACACTTGTACACATACTCAGCATTGCTATTAAATCTATGTAATAAAACAAATCAAGATGTTAGTATGAACAGAGCCTAAAGAATCAACTAGTTGACATGTAACATATACGGCAGCATTACCACTATTCATAGACAGCAGGAGAAGCTGTTGTGCGCCAGTCAGTTGATTTGGGTTGTCCTGGCCATGATATTGTGGGCATGTTGCCGTTGTCTACAAGATGAGGTGGCAGAGATGATCATAAATGCTGTAATAATTCATGATCCTACCTCATAGGAAAATCGTTCATGATTATTAGGTACATTGTAGTAAAATGTTTGCAGCTGTTAAAATCTTTCTGGTCAACTTTAGTAAAGCTTTCAGAAGTTATTGATCGATGGCTTGTGTGAGATTAGAAAAAGGGTCTGCAGTTAGCATTTTCCGAAGCTGAACCATTCTTGTCCATGTGTGTCTAGGGTTGCAGCTTAGCCTATTGAAGTGAATTGATTCAGCAGCAATACCATATTTTTTTTTTCAAAAACAAACCTCTATGAACTTCATCACAGGATTAATCGTCAAGTGCACAAGAACAATATGAACAATATTTGCTATAAGGCCTCGTTCACATGGCTTATTTTGCCGCGTATTTGCCGACGGATTGACGATCGTCAATCCGTCGGCAAATCAGTCAGAAACAAGTCACAGCCCATTTTCTATTGATTTCAATAGAAAATATGGCTCGTCGTTCACACGACGCATATTTCCGTGCCGGATTGCCGCCGCGGATTGACGACTGCAATCCGGATGGAAAAACAATGTGCATGTCAATTATTTACGGACGGATTCACCACCTACAATGATTGGAGATGGTGAATCCGTCGGGAAATCAGTTACAAATACTTCCCACACTTAGTGACAGTTATTTGAAACTGATTTGCACCTGATTTCGGAACGTATTTACGATCGGCAATCCGATGTAAATACGTTCTGAAATAAGCCGTGTGAACATAGCCTAACAGTGATGTCACCAGCCATGCCAGGGCTGCTAGAGCAGAACAAGGTGGTCAGAAATCTAGGAAAGCCCAAGCAGGAGATAAGAACTGCTGTAGCCCTGAAAGGAGACAAAATCAGAAGAGCAATGCATTTGGTAATCTTTATTTACCTTTGAATGCATGTTTAATATGAATTGGTGTGGTGAGAATACACCTTTTAATAAATAGAGTTCCATGATTGCACCACAACTTCTGCTGGGAATACATGGATTCAGGGTCTATGTGGCTCATATGTAACTAAACTTGACTGTGTTGAAATTTTGATTATCTTTATTTCGTTGCAAAAGAGAGTTTTCTGTGTTTTGGCTTGAGAGTTGGCATGCAGGTTCAGCAATGGATCTGGTAGAACTATGGTAAACGCTGGACATTGCTTAGCATAGTCATACTTTAGAGAATTATCTTAAAGGGGTTGTCCAGTTCTTGAAAATACAAAATTCCAATATTGGTGCCGAAAATCTAAAAAAAACCCCTCTCCTTTCTCCTCATCTTGGTTCCAACGCTGGCTCTGTGGAGCCTCTTCCCACTCTACTCTTTTCTTCCTGGCTCTGTCACCGAGGCAGTCCTTGGAGAAGTGATGTGAGGCAGTGAAACATAACCACTGCAATCAATCAGCCGGAAAGCGACACCACAGAGCCAATACTGGAACAGAGGTGAGGAAGAAGGTGAAGAGGAGCGGTTTTCTTTTTTTAATTATAGCAGTTGTACCATAATTATTTATTTTTTTAATATTGAACAATGCTTTTAAGTAGCCATATGAAGCAAATAGCATAATGCACTGTGTATTATAATCTATAACTTTGGAGGAAATTGACCTTCTGCAGCAACGAACAATCCTATTCTGATTTTTTTTTTTTTTTTCATTAATGTTAGCCCTTTTTAACTAAATTAGGCAGCTCTACAGGACAAAATTATATTGTGAATCCTTTCTGGATATATTTTATTTTAAAGTGCACCTCAAATTTAAAGGTACCCAAGTTCATTACAGACACTAAGGCTATGTTCACTCAGTAATGACTGGAACGTATTTCAGCCCGTAATTCGCGTCGTTCTGCGCTCAAATACGGGCAAAATACGTCCCAGTCATTATGGTAATCCACAGTTCTCATAGAGAACTATGGATTATGTCTCCTCTCCCTGCTTGCACAATACAGCGAGCGGGAAGAGAAGTGACATGTCAATTATTCACGGCGTTTACGTGCTGTGAGTAATGAATGTCTATGGGGAGGGCGGGCTGCCGGCTGGACCCCCGTTCCCGAGCACACGGCGTAATTGCGGGCGAAATACGTCCCACAATTACTCTGTGAATAAGCCGTGTGAACATAGCCTTACTGTTACATTCAATTTTTCAACTCGCCAATTTGTGCTTGCTTTGATCTATTGTAGAGGTCATAGTATATGTTCACTTTGGTGCCATCAAATTCGTTTACTTTGTTTCTTTTTTTTTTTTTTATTTTTTTTTGTGTATACAGAGTAATATATTTGACCTCTTCATGACCAGCCATTTACACCTTTTCTGACGTTTTCCTTTATTTTTATGTATTTGTTTGCATTATACTTCTTTTTTTTTTTTCTGATATCAGGGAAAATGGTAGAATTTGTTTTTAAAAGGTCCTTTTATTTTATCTTTTTAAAATTAAATAACAAAATGGGCACTATAATACGTTTTGTAATTGTCACCTTTCCATTAAATGTATTTACATAGGTGATCTATATATAGTCCGGACAGAGCTAAGTGTTGCAGATGGGGCTGTCTGTGTTTTATGTGTTATATATATATATAATATATAGTTATATATATATATATATTACTATATATATATATATATATATAAATATATATATACAGGTGTGTGTATATATAAAAATTAGAAAAGCTAGTACACCCCTCACATTTTTATTTTAGCATATATTTTCATGGAACAATACTGGGGATATGACACTTTGATATAATGAAACATGGTCAGTGTACAGCTTGTATAACAGTGTAAATTTGGTGTGCCCGCACAATGACTTAACACACCGCTATCAATGTCTAAACCACTGGCAACAAAATTGAGTACACCCCTAAATGAAAATGGACAAATTGTGCCCAAAGTGTCAATATTTTGTGTGGCCACCATTACTTTGTCATTGCTATTAATGCAATTCTTGTAACGGATCCGAAAGACTGATCTGACAGACGCAATGTAAACACGCATCAGCGATCAATTATTTGAACGCCAGTACGTGTTTTACATTGCATGCAATGTAAAACACACTGCTCATTGTCAGACCCAAAAGCGTATGTTCACACGGACCTAAAACGCCATGTGAACATACCCTAAGTTAAGACACACTTGTCTTTGTACTCCTCGCCTGGTTGCTGCCACACACGCTTAACACCATCTGAACCAAATACGTTTATATTTGTCTCAGCAGACGACAGGACGTGGTTCCAGTAATTAATGTCCTTAATCTGCTTGTCTTCAGCAACCTGTTTGCGAGCTTTCTTATGCATCTTTAGAAGAGGCTTTTTTCTGGAACGACAGTCGTGCAGACAGTTTGATGCAGTGTGCAGCGTATGGTCTGAGAACTAACAGGCTGACCCTCCACCCCTTTAACCTCTGCAACAATGCCTGCAGCACCCATTTGTCTATTTTGAAAAGATAGTCACTGGATATGACACTGAATATGTGCAATCCACTTCTTTGTTTGACCATTGCAAGTCCTGTTCTGAATGGAATCTGTCTTGTTAAACCGCTGTATGTTCTTGGCCACCATTCTTTAGCTCAGTTTTAGCGTGTTGGCAATTTTCTTATAGCCACAGCCATCTTTATTTAGAGCAACAGTTCTTTTTTTCAGATCCTTAGCAATTTTTGCCATTCTGTGCCATGTTGAACTTCCTTTTACCAGATGGAGAGAGTTGAGGAAAAATAGCACAAAATTTAACACATCTGCCCACCCCATCACAACCCCGGGGGGGGGGGGGGGGGCGGGGAAGACATTGATGGCTGTGTGTTAAGTTATTCTGAGGGTGCACAAAATTTACACTGTTATACAAGCTGTACACTGACTATTTTACTTGTATCATATCTTCAGTAAACACTGACAGACTGACTTCAGTGTTATCCCCTGAAAAGATATTAAACAATATTTACAAAAATGAGGGGTGTACCATATTTTGGGAAAAGTAATTTTTCTGTATAATTTTTATAAAAAATTTTGGGGGAATAGAGGACGGTTTATTTTTATTTTACAATTTGCGCCCCACATAAGGTCTGACCACCTCGAGGGTGGGTGGGGGGGGGCAATTTTTCTTATTTGTTTTCAATGCTGATTTCACCTTTATCTGTAAATATATGCCCCCCAGGAGTCACTGCAGTGCTGATCTGGATCTGAGACCCCTGTAATTATCCAGTCTTTGGAGACTTGCTGCTAGGGTACAACCTGCCCTTCGCTGGTTTGGAAAAAAAAAACCCACCCCCGCCCCCTGGGGGTGCAGCTGTCACTGACCTCCAGCTCTCCATTCCTGCAACTGCATGATCAGCTGCATGAATTTCCTTGCAGTCATTTGTGAACCACCTGGATGGTTATAATCTACCTGTGGTCTACAAGTATTTAAATAAGTTGTACAGACATTAACTTCTATAAAAATGCAGAAAGCTTTTTATAATAAAAAGCCCAGATGTACAGATGAACTCATCACAGTTTACAAACGGAGTAAGTGAATTTTAAAGGAATTGCAGTTGAATTGACGGCTCTGGAGTAAGATCCGGTACTGCACAATCCTTTGTTGGGAGAACAATGCACACAGCCAGCTGGATTTTAAAAGAATGCTCGTATGTATTAGATTTGTTACAGAAATTTCCTTATGTCTGAATAGAATTGTTTCTGCCACCCTTGCATTGGTTTGTACTAACCTCATGCAGATGTACTGTACATTTGCAGAAATCTATTACATGTGAACAGTTTTTTACATGTCTATATACTATGTACTAGTATATCCATACAGAAGTGTGCACCGCCAGTGTGGAGGCCTGTAGAATAAAGAACCTCAGTTGTCTCCACCGTCTTTGCATGGATTTCTCCCTAGGATACCGTCAACATTGTTTAAGAGGATGCTCCAGTTTTTTTCTCTTAGACTATTAAAAATTGATGTTAAATATATAGTAATTCTGATCGTGTTTCTTACTGGCAGTTGTGTACAGGATTTATGATGTCCATCCTGGTCTTCCATTGGGTCACGTGACTTGCACTGAGACTTTCCAGAACACAAGGCACTGTCCATGTGAACCAAAAGTCTGTCTCTATCGATTCCCTTGAGACTGACATTAAGCATCTCCTATAAATGAACTGACTTATGGGCCACACCAAAGGTGCCATGTGTTTTGGAAAGTCAGAGTGCAGGTCAGCCAACGGAAGACCAGAATAGAGGTAATAAATTCAGATGGTGGTAAGCAAAAGTATTGAGATCACTTTGCACCTAAAATAAATGTGTTATAGCATCGTTTGAGTGAAGAAACGGGGCATGCATATATGATTTTCTTCTGCACAGGTTGCACAAGTATTATGTCTACCCCTTAAAGTTAAAGGAATTGTCCAGTTCCTATATGAAAAGAAATTAAGTGGCTGGTGGCCAATAACAAAAAAAAAAACAAAACCCTCTCTTCTTCCAGCGCTGGGTATTCGCTGTCTTCTATTTAGTTTTTTTATCCAAATGGGATGAAAGTGACCTCTTCCCTACATCACTGATTGGAGCTGTTCACTTCCAAACGGTAATGTAATGGAGTAGCACATGACTGCTGCAGCAGTGATGTCTCCTTTTGGGAGAAGTAGTAGAAAGTAAACAGAAGACCAGAGACACCCAGCGTTGGAGCGGAGGTTAAGAGGAAGGCGAGTATAGGTTTTTGGGTTTAGTTTTTTCTTTTTTTTATTTGGGCACCAGCAGCTTAGTATTTCTTTTTTATTGAAACCAGACAACCCTTTTCATAAAAGTCAAAGCTGTACATCAATGTATCTATGTAATAGTAACTTTGCAATAAATTGTACAGAGCAAGTAATAGTTATTCAAAAGGCACAGCTGTTTTTTAAAACTGCTGTACAAATGGAAAGTCTCCGCCTGTTTTTGACTAGTCTATTTTTGGCTGAGTATCCTACAGCTTGCTTTCCAATAGAATGCTTGAAACTTTATTGACTACTCTGGAGCAACTAAAAATGGCAGAAAGTAGAAGCAAGTCAGCTAAAAACAGTTCTATGGGAAATTAATATTCTGATATTGAGTTCTGTCATTCAGTTAATATATATTTAATTTTATTAAATCAAATGTAATTATTTTATAACTCTATGTACTTGCAGACTAGTGGTGTACCACAATGCCTGTCCTCAATCTGCTCCAAGTCTGTATCATTCTGAACACCTATCTCTATCTTAGTTGTGCTTATAACCTGTTGACGCTTGCATGGTGTTTTCCTTTAAAGGATTGCAAAATTTTAAAACAAAAACATGAATGTATTAGCAGAACCTAACATCACTTGCATGATGCCAGTCCGCTTCATGAAATACAACAGGGCAATACTTACATACAATGTGCTATCAGCTGAGTGCCTTTTTATTGGTTTTGTCCAGCAATGCAATTCGTTGTCTTGGACTGCATATCCATTGTGTGTTGAATTGTCCAAGACTTGTTTTCTACTGTCTGTGCCTTTTATAAGGGATTCAAAGTAAAATTCTAAAACCACAAATCTTGAATTGTTTTCTCGTGCTTTGCTTTCTCCAAAAACTCCTCTCCACATATAAACATGCCACATGTTGTTACACCCAATTGTTCTTTTAAATAAAACCACCCATGAAGTTGAGAGAGCGCTCGGTGGTAGGTAAATAAAAAATCCTTTGGGTTTTTTTCAAAGCAAATAAAAACAAGGTCTCCACACAATGTATTTTCTACTTTTTTCCAAGTTTTCAGCAAGTAGCCAGTAAAACAAAATGTGGCAGTAAACCAGGAAATGAACAGGTAAAGAAGAGATTTGGGGTAGAAAAGATCAGACAAAAATGGTTTAAAAAAATAAAAACCTATCTTGGGGCGAGGAAGATGCATGGTTAGCACTGATGGCCTGAAGTGCAGGGTCCTGGGTTAAAGTCCCACGAAGGACATCTGGAAGGAGCTTCTTTGTTCTCATGTTTGCGTGGGTTTTCTCCAGTCTTCCTGAAACTCCAAAAACATACTATAAATAAAGGTAGAATTAAGATTGTGCTCCTCAATGGAAAAAAATTACCAATGTGAATGATGGCAATCTGTTCAGCTCTGTGGAATATAATAGCGCTATGCTAATGAATAAAATAAATAATGAATACTTGGAAGGAAAGTAGACCAAAGGCCAAAATTACAAATGGAAGACCCAAGTTGGCAGGCAGAAAGCAGTCTAACCGAATTGTTGTGAGTGGATTGAGTTACTGCTTTTAAATTGAATCTATTCACACCAGGTATTGCTGTAGTATGACCGTTTCTCCATGCTATGTACTACTGCAATATCCACAAATTATTCCTCAAGGGTTTGTCTTTTCCAGTGGTAAATAAGCACATTATTAATGCTTGAGTTACACTATGTAACACAATTTTTGTTCCTGCCTAATAAGTGTTATTCCCTGATTGGTTAGGACTAGTAAATAAAGAAAATCGCTTTTATTCCTCCTAAACTTTGCTTTTGTGATCAGGACAGAGATAAAACAAAAGTACAAATGCTGTAAATAAGCAGAGATCTCCTGTAGAATTTCCTATATCCACTCTTCCAGCGACAGACCCACTGTCACAAGTTAGCAGCGACTCGGAGAGTGAAGATGTTGCCAATCTAGATTTCATAAGTGGAGAAGGAAAGAAAACCATACTACCCCAACGAAAAAGACCTCAGCGATTTGATCAGAGATCTTGGTCTTACCAAACTTTTCTTGCCAAACTTTTGACTTTTAGGCTCAATGAATGGAACTTGTTGGTTAAAAGTGTTCAAGTTGCAAGTCAGAGGAAGCATCACCATCTTTTTTCCAGCTTCTTCACTCATCAAGATGGACTCAGCTTCTGCCTCAATGTGACAAGTCTGTTCAATGCAATTGGAATAGCATGTAACCCGAAAGAGTGGCACTTCTTAATAGATCACTCATGCAGGAGCTTTAAAGCAGTGCTGCTCCATAATGGTAACAAGTACCCGTCTCCTGTTCTTTCTCACTCGGTGCACCTCAAAGAGGAGAACAGTAGCGTCAAGCCCTTGTTAGATGCCTTGAAATATGACGAGTACGGTTGAGAGGTCATCAGGGACTTCAAAATGGTTGCATTTCTGATGGGTCTTCAAGTCGGTTTTCCCATGTTTCCTTGCTACCTTTGTCTTTGGGATAGCAGGGACACCAAGGCACACTATAACACGAGGAAATTGCCACAACGGACTGAGTTCTCTGCAGGGAGTAACAATGTCAAATGGGAGCCACAGGTTGACCCTCAGAAGATGCTGATGCCGCCACTGCCCATCAAACTGGGCCTTATGAAACAATTTGTCACAACTCTAAATAAAGAGTCGTCAGCCTTCAAGTTTCTTCAAGACTTCTTCCCTCAGCTGTCTGAGGCTAAGGTCAAAGATGGTGTATTTGTTGAGCACCAGATAAAGAAGATCTTGGAATGTAGGGAATTTTCCAAGACCTCACCAGGAAAGAGAAAGAGTCCTGGAACAACTTTGTTGCGGTAGTCTGCGGCTTTCTTGGTAACAGCAAAGCCAAAAACTATGTGAAGCTGGTTGAGACTCTGGTGAAGAAGTACTGAAAAATGGGTTACAATATAAACTCAAATCTCAAAAAAAAGCTAATTTCTGAAAATAAACATTAACCCCTTAACGTCCCTGGGCATATGAGTACGTCCCAGGGCCGCTAAGGGGCTTTGCAGGGGGATCGCTCCGCGACCCCCCCCACACAGCCTCCGGATGTTAGCGGCTAATCGCCGCTAACACCCGGCAGTAACAGCGCTGGCGGGTGGCTCCGCCCGCTGGCGCTGTTTAACCCATCAGACACCGCGGCAAAGATGGCCGCGGCGTCTGAATGAACGCCGATCGGTGCCGCGCAGCTATACTGCGCCGATCCTACGACCGGACACGGTGGTGGGGAGCCCTGTGAAGGCTCCCGTCACTTACACTGGCCGGTTTGCCTCACTTCCGTCCACAGACAGGAAGTGGGAAAACCGTCATCTTTGTACACCCTAATGCATTGCCTATGCAATGCATTAGGTTGTATTAACAATCGCGCCCCCTAGTGGTCAAGCACTATATGGGGACTAAATGTTAAAGTAAAAAAAAAAAAAAAAGTATTAAAAGTTCAAATCACCCCCCTTTCCCATTTTACAAATAAAATCATTAAAATAATAAAAAAGTTACACATATTTGGTATCGCTGCGTCCAAAAAAGTCCAATCTATAAATATATCACATCATTTATCCCGTACGCTGAACACCGTAGAAGAAAAAAAATTCCAAACGCCAAAATTGCGTTTTTTGGTCATTTTACGTCACTCAAAAAATGGAATAAAAATGATCCAAAAAGTCGCATGCATTCCAAACTGCTAGCGATAAAAAGTACACTTCAGCCCGCAAAAAATGCCGCCTCACTGACGTCCGTAGATTTTAGTACCAAAAAAGTTATTGGTCGCACAAAATGGCGCCGTGGCGCAAATTTAAAAAATAGAAAATGTTTGGAATTTTTTTATGGTACCAAAACATAACGGAAACCCTGCATGTTTGGTATTGCCGGATGCGTATCAACCTGTAGAATACAGATAACTTATTATATTTACCGAATATTGAACGCCGTAAAAGCAAAACCCCCGCAAACATGTCGAAAATAAATTTTTTTCACAATTTGTCCCACTTGGAATTTTTTTCGCGGTTTCCCAGTATATTCTATAGTATAGTGAATAACACCATTAGAAAATACATCTTGTCCTGCAAAATAAAAGCCTCAATGTGTCTATGTAGGTGGAAAAATAAAAAAGTTATGGCTTTCAGAAGGCGAGGAGGGAAAAACGAACGTGTCACCAAAAAAAAACCACCGGGTCCTTAAGGGGTTAAAGAGAATCTGTCCCAATTTTTTTAACTTATTAAATCTAGACCCTGATACATATTCATTTCTTCTTAGTAGTTTTTATTTTCTGATTGTAGATTTCTCATTTCAGTCATCTCTATATGATTGTGGGGACAGCATTCTTGCCTGTACTGCTTTAACAGCAGTCAGAGAGATATTGTACAGCAGCTTCATGCATATAGGGGCCTTAAGACGGACTCAGTCCCATTGACTTCTATAGGAGAGTTTTCTAGACATGCTCTGTGACCTGGGAAAAAGTCGGTGTGCAGGGAGGGGTGGAGGGGAAGCTGTGACTATCTCCTTTTGTGACTGGTGGATCCTGTGTTATCTATACACATTGGTGTCTCCTTTCAGTTTGACCCTACTTTTGCTTATAATGAGCAGACTACTGAGAATCTCTCTCTACAGAACAAGAAGTGTCAGACAATTATTAGGCTTACAACAACGCCAACAAAAAAAAACAAAACAAAATAAATGATAGGTGCAAAGTAAACAACAGATACCGCCAAAAAACAACAACCAAGAACCACCTATTCTCATTGAAACAAATTTTATTGAAAAAGAATAATAAAATATGTACTAAACACAATTACATAAACAATGTGTAGCTAAAAAGGTGACATGCTAAGGACACAAAACTATCATCCAGGTACCCACATGCTAATTAATAATGCAAAAAGTATGAATGTCATAAACCAAACATCATATTAATAATAACAATTAAAGCATACAGATCCGGAGATAGCACCAAACAGCCCCAACGTACGTTTCCTCCAACCCTTGGCTTCGTCAAGGGCTAATGAGACCCAACCCACAACTTCCTTATAAATAACACTAGGCCAATAGAAATACATAAATATAATTTGAGACCGTTACCTCGCATTTAAAATAAGGAGAAAAGAACCAATCACACCACTACTCGACACGCTCGGTGTATCGTGCGACGCCTGCATCCGGCGCAGAACAACAAGCGTCATTGAAAGGGGCGTGTGTATACTAAGCACATGAGACGGGACGGCGTCAGTACCCGGCGCTTGCGCACTAGATTTAAACCAACCAAAAATGGCGGTGCCCATATATGGAGACACAAAAGAAAATTCAACTGCATCTCATGTAACTACCGTATATACTCAAGTATAAGCTGACCCGAGTATAAGCTGAGGCACCTACTTTTGCCACAAAAACCGGGAAAGCTTATTGACTCGAGTATAAGCCTAGGGTGGAAAATGCAGCGGCTACTGGTGAATTTTAAAAATAAAAATAGATACCAATAAAATTACATAGGAAGATATAGGCAGTTTAATGTCCCCCCATAGGCAAATATAGGCTGGTATAAGCAGTTTAATGTCCCCCCATAGGCAGATATAGGCAGCTTTATGTCCCCCATAGGCAGGTTATAGGCTGGTATAGGTCCCCCTAGGCAGGTTATAGGCAGGTATAGGTCCCCCTAGGCAGGCTATAGGCATGGTATAGGTCACCCTAGGCAGGCTGTAGGCATGGTATAGGTCCCCTAGGCAGGTTATAGGCAGGTATAGGTCCCCCTAGGCAGGCTATAGGCAGTTATAGGTCCCCCTATGCAGGCTATAGGCATGGTATCTGTCCTCCAGGTAGGCTATAGGCAGGTATAGATCCTCTAGGTAGGCTATAGGCAGGGTATAGGCAGGTATGGGTCCTCTAGGAAGGCTATAGGCAGGGTATAGGCAAGTATAGGTCCTCTAGGTAGGCTATAGGCAGGGTATAGGTCCTATAGGTAGGCTGTAGGCAGGGTATAGGCAGCTATAGGTCCTATAGGTAGGCTGTAGGCAGGGTATAGGCAGGTATAGGTCCTATAGGTAGGCTGTAGGCAGGGTTTTAAAAAAAAAAAAAACACTTACCTGGCTCCCCGGGCTGCTCTGTCTCCTCGCTGTCCGGCCTCCCGCGCGCTCCTCGGTCTTCTCGGCACAGGTGGGTGATGTCCGGAGTCCACTGCGGAGCAGGGAGCGCTCGATCTCTGCGCCGCAGTGGTACCTCTTCACCTGTGTGCGCTCCGGAGGAGTCGTACACAGGGGAGGAGATCGCTGACAGCGCCTGGGCCACCGCAGCGCCCGGAGGCTGTCAGCTGTACTCGGCCTTCAGTTATATACGCTCCCTG
The DNA here is from genome assembly GCA_025379985.1 of Phyllomedusa bahiana. Classification (NCBI taxonomy): domain Eukaryota; kingdom Metazoa; phylum Chordata; class Amphibia; order Anura; family Hylidae; genus Phyllomedusa; species Phyllomedusa bahiana. The sequence goes on from JAODAL010011429.1 coordinate 72,669, forward strand.
AGGGTTTTCTATAAATGAAGACCCTGTGGGCATGGGCCATCGAGCGCCAGTGTCGACGTGACTCGGTAAAGCCCAGGGAATTTTTCGCAATTTTTTTTGGTTTGAAAACTGGCTTATACATATATTCGGTTTGTAAATATAGCGAAAGGGAAAGGAACCAAAACCAAAAAAATAAAATAGCCACCCTTTGCCCCAAAAAAAATTATAAATGAAAATTAAAAATTATATATATTTTTTTTAATTTATAAATAAAATTATATTTTTTTAATAAAAATTTTCGACCCCTTTTACAAAAAAAAAGAATGGGTTTAAAAACTCCCCAAAAATTATTTAAACAAATCGAAAAAGTGCAAAAAAGGCTCTTGAGAAAAAACAATACAATTTAAAAAATGAAAGTAAAAGTTTGCACTTTTTTTGCACTTTATTCGATAAAATTTTTTAATAAAGGTTTTTTTGGTTTATAGCCAATTTAAAAAATTTATAGTAGAACCCCCCAAAAAAAATTTTTTAAATACTTTGTTTCATTTTTGGATTTATTCAAAATTAGTTAAGACGAACGAGTGGCCCTAGTTTTATTTCATTTGTTTTTGGTTCCCTTTCCCTCGCTATGACAAGTTACATGAGATGCAGTTTTAAAAAATTTTTTTTGGTCTCCAAATTTTTGGGCCCGCCTTTTTTGGGTTTGGTTTAAAAACTTTCGCAGCGCCGGGTCTGACACCTTCCTCCTGTATTTTAAGCCACCCCTTTCAATAACCTTTTTGTTCCTGCCGGATGCGGCTGCCAACGGGTGCAGATAACCGAGCGTGTTTGAGTAGTGGGGTGAGGTTTTTTCTCCTTTTTTTTTAAAAAGCGAGGTAACGGTCTCAAAATTTAATTTTTGATTTTTTTTTGGCCTATTTTTTATTTATAAAGGGAATTGTGGGTTGGGTTCATTAGCCCCTTGACGAAGCCCAAAAAAGGGTTGGGGGAAACAAAGTTGGGGCTGTTTGGTGCTATCTGGGTTTATGTTTAAAAGTTTTATTAAATGATGTTTTGGGTTTTGGCAATCAACCCTTTTTTTCAATTTAAAAGAAAAAAGGGGGAAAATTTGGTGATACTTTGGGGTCCTTAAACAAGTCACCTTTTTTGCTACACAATTTTTTATTTTAAAAATGTTTTGTTCTATTTTATTAAAAAAAAAGGCTTAGAAAACCAAAATGAAAACCGCAAGGGCTTAAGAAATTTTTAAAAAAATATTGGTTTCTAAAGAAAAAGTAAAAAAAAAATAGCCAAAAAAAAACGTAACAAAAAAGTGGGTTTAAAATAAAATTAGTTAAACAATAAGTCCCCTTTTTTTATGACACATTTCCCTTTTAAAACTGAAGCAGTTTTTGGTTTTTTCTTTAACTTTTTTTAATTTGAACCAGATATAATGCTAATTTTCCTTTCCCAAAAGTAAAAATAAAGGTTAAAAATTTAAAAAATTTCTCTGTCCCGTCACAAAAAAAAAAGTTTTTTGGGGGGGAAAAAATTTTGTTTCCATTGTTTTTAGGGATACGAGTCAGGAAATAACATTTCCCTTAAACCAGGAAAAAAAAAAAAATTTTTGCCCTAAAATTATGTATTGCTTTGTAAAAGGGTTTATCCCCCGAAAAACGGTAAGAATAAAAGAGAGAGAAGTAAGATAAAGCCTTCAGCCATTAAAAACCAAAATAAACCCCAGTTTTCCCCGCCCCCAAAGGCAAAAAAATTTAAAGGGGAAATGATTAACAAATTAAAGCCAAAAGGAGTGGAGGAAAAAACAAGCTTGAAATTCACAAAGGGCCCTTTTTTTAGATCCCCAAATTACTGTTTAAAAAGTAAAAGGAAAAAACTAAGCAGCACAGTCTTAGATGTAGAATGATAAATGTGGGGGAATTGCAAAGTTTGTTCCCCCTCAGTTGGGCCCCCTCAAAAATGAATTCCCAAAAGGGGTCAGACCTGGGCAGTTATTTTTAAGGGGTACACTGCTTCAATCCCAATCTTTTTAACAGGCGGTGTGCACCCTAGAAACCAGTCTGGTTGGTCTCACTTAAGGTCTTTAGTTAAAGGGGGTTGTTTCCCAAACTAGCGGGTTTTCCCTTTTTTCACAGGGCCCCTTTTATGGGCTCACCTTTTTTGTAAATTGGGGCCCGGTCTTTAACAATGCCCGAATTTTTTTGCTTCTCCTTTCCTATTTCCCAGGGTGTTCCAACCCCCACAATTTCAGAGGGGGTTTTGAAAAAAAATAAACTGTCCCAAAAAGATGCTGGGTATAAGTTGAGCTGCAAAAATCGTATTTTTCATGAGTGGAGGTTTCTGAGCGAAAAAGGGAAAAATTACATTCTGACAAGAAAGCACCAAACTGCCCAGTATTCCCGTTTAAACTTTTGACGTTTAAAAACACATAAAAGTGTTCTGAGATTTACAGAATGGCACAAAGGGTTGCTACCCCGGTCCCTTAAAATCTTAAAATTTTTTTTAACAAAACGGGATTGAGAAGCTCCATTTTTTTCTGAAAAACAAGCAAAGGGGAAAAAAGGGCAAAAATCGGGCCCTTTCAATAGGGAGAAAGAGGTGGTCAATAACTAGAGAAGGTTGTTAACAAGAAAGGGCCAAAAACGTTCCAAAACTATGTCCCACACAGCACGGTTTTTCCGCCATTTTTTTGGAGTTTTAAATATTTTGAAACCCCCTGAAAAAAAAACGGAAAAACGTCAAAAAAAGGGCTTTAAAACCCCTTTCCCAACGGGGCCCCCCCCCCCCGGTTTTTTTTTTTTTTTTTTTTTTCGTGCCGGGTTTTTCCCCCCACTCACCTTTTCCCCGAGATTTTAAAATTTATTTTTTCCCAAATTAAAATAAAAGTGGGGGCTTTTTTTTTGTGGGGGACAAGATGGTTTTGATGATGTTCAAATTTTCCATAGGAATATAAATGGAAACCGCAACAAAATTCTAAGTGGGGGCAAAATTTGAAAAAAAAAGTATTCGCCATGTTTTCAGTGTTTTGTTTTTTACTGGGTTCAATTTTCGGTTTTAAAAGATGTGTAAAACTGATTTTACAGGTTGATATGCTTCCGCCCAAAAAAAAACCCGTACAAATTTTCGGTATGTTTTGCTAAATAAAAAAAATTTCCCAAACATTTTCAAATTTTTTTAAAAATTTTCTGGGGGCCCCAAAGCATTTTTTTTTTACTAGCAGTTTGGAAAGCCCGCAACTTTGATTAAAATTTTTTTTCCCAATTTTTTGGGGACAGAAAAGACCAAAAAAAAACCCCAATTTTTGGGGTTGTATAAAAATTTTTAAAAGACTAACTTTTTTTGGGGTGCCCCGATTCCAAAAAAATGTGGGGAACCTTTTTTTTTAAATTTTTTTTTTTTTATTTGTAAAAAAGGCAAAAAAGGGGGGGGTCGTTTGAACTTTTTTAATTTTTTTTAAAACTTTTAAAAAACCCTTTTTTTTTCTTTAACTTTTGAGGTTTCCCCTTAGGCGCTTTACCCCAAAGCATTAGGGGTTTTTCCAAATGGCCCGGTTTCCTCACTACCCGCCTTAGGGTGGAAGTGGGGAACCCTCGAAACATGGGGGCCCATGGGGGAAAAACCTTTTACAAAGGGTTCCCGTTGTCAACTTCACTTTTCAGGACACAGCCAAATTTAAATTGAATTTTGACAAAGGGCCCCCTAAGGGGTTAAACAGGCGTGGGATGGCTTTTTCGGGCCTCGCGCTGTAACTGCCCGGGGGGTTTTTTGGGAAAATGTAAAACCGATGGCCTCAGCAGAAAAAATTTTCTAAAGAAGTCTAAAGTAAACGTCGGGGTTTGGTTTTTTGGGCAAAATTTTTTCAATTTTTTTTTTGGGGAGTTTTTGGATGGGGTTTTTCTGAAATTAAAGGCCCCCGGGTGTTTTTTAAAAAAGGCTTTATGAAAAATTTTTATTTCAAAAAAACTTCCCTTTTAAAAATTAAAAAAAAACACCGACAAATTTGGGCAAAAAAATAAAAAAAACCCCCCAAAAAATCATCGAAAACCCCCCCTTTTTTTTGGGCAAAAAAAAGACAAAAAAACTCAGGTTCAAAACAGTTTTTTTTGGTTTTTTGGTTTTCTGAGTTCTGAGTTTTTTGACCCATTTCTAAAGGGGAGGGCCCAGCCCTTTCTCCCGAAATGAAGACAAAGTATTTGACTAATGGTCCTTTTTTTTATATTTAAACCTTTTATTCTTATCGGGGGAGCGGGAAACCCCTTTAAGTAAAAAATTTCTGCTTGGGCAGCGAGGCTTGGCACAACCTAAACTATGACCTCCTTTATCTTGTAGGCACTGAAAGGTAATGTTTAAACGCGGTCATCAATTTTTATCAGTTTTTGATAAAAAAAATGCAGAATGAAGCCAATTTGCGAATAAATTTTCTAAAGCGTTTTTTTTAAAACCTAGGAATTTGTGTGTAAAGGTTTGCCCCGCTCGCTCCCCCTTTGGTTTTTAAACCCCGTTTATAAATTATTGGTTCTTTCTAAGGGCCTTTAGACTCCTTTTTTTTTAACTTTTACAAAGACCAGGGGTTTGTTTCCTACATTTAGGCTAATATTCCCCCGGTAAATTTTTCTTTGGGGCGCTTTGGGCCAAAAATTTTGTTTTAAACCAAGCATTTTTTGCCCAAGCCATGGGCCCCTTGCCAAGGGAGAAATTTTGGGAAAATGTGTAAAACTAAAAATGGTTTTTAAGTCAAACAGGGTTTTTTTGGCGCAAATTTTAAAGGGAAAAATTAAAAAGGGAAAATTTTAAGCTTTGTAAATGTTACCCAATGTGTTTTGGCAGTTGCCTGGGTCTTGCCCTTCCTGTTGCCAATGTGTCCTATCTGCCATTCTGTGGAGCCAGTTGTAGCACTGGTGGAATATGGCGGCCTGTTCTGCCTATAATAAGAGTCCTTATGGGACAACCCCCCTTTTAAACCCAATTTACATAGCAAGTGTTGTATTTGGGGTTTTTTTGTAAGGGCAGGTTTCCCCATTAAGACTCCTGCACCCCACACCACATGTAAAATCAATGGACACAGAATTTTGCGATTTATATCAATTTTGCAGTCATTGACCATAACAAAGGGTATGGTTTTTAATGTTATTTTAGCACAAGGGGGGTTAGCCCCAACCCTTTGAACACTCAACCCCTTGCTGATTTTGATCTGCTGACAAGGGGTTCCAATGAAATTTTCCCTATCAAAGGATGCGTATTTGGGGAAACTCCCCCCATTTTCCATAGACTTGAATAGAATGGGCGAATTTCTCAAAAACTCGGTTCCCGAATTCCCCACCCAAAAATTTATTTCGGCCCCAATTAAATTTTATGACGAAAACCCTTTAAAAAAAAGTTAATTTCCGGCTGCAAAAAGTCCCGTAGGCCGCTTTAAACATTGTGTCATGCTTTAAATATGGGTTTTTGGGCTTAAACCGCGTGTGTTTTTTGTATGATAAAACATGCTGCCGCTTTCTCTTAAAATCGCTTCCCTATAAAATTCCCTGGGCACTTATGGGGGCGAAACTGACAAAAAAATGAAAGCGGAATGCACCTGATAAAGTCAGGCAGCGCCAGCTGGAAAAAAAAGAGAGCGAGGGCTAAGATCCTACGATAGCGTCAAAGAACACAGTAGTAGGTTACTGGAGCCGTCACAAGTCTCCGCACAGTAAGGGGACGTCACAGCAGGGGTCACTCCATGAGGCCAGAGCTTTAAACCGGCACAAAATATGACAGAACCTGTATCGGTCAATAATCCAATGAGTATTGCTAAGGCCAAAAACAAACAGGATTGATCCAAAACAGAAAATGACCAGTAAATGGGATATTTGCATGTCTTCTGTGTTCTGTATCCACTCCTCTTTTGGCTAGAAAATTTCCGATCGTTCCCATTCCTTCTGACAGGTGAACAGAAGGGGAGAACCAAACATAGTGGTAACGTCATAGAGTGGTGAGGGTGAAAACAGCATTAGGAAACCACAGGGTGTTCCAGTGAGACACCGGTTATTTGGGGGCAGCAGCATGAGTAGGCCACAAAGTGGCACAATCAGTGTGTGGAGGTCACGGCAACACCAGCAGCATGAGGTCATAGAGTGGCACCATGACAGTCTGGAGGTGGCACAAAGAGTACACAGAGTGGCACAATGACAGTGTGGAGGTCACGGCAGCAGCATGAGGTCAGAGAGTATCACAATGAGAGAGTGTGGAGGTGGGTGGCAATACCAGTCCCTGGTAAAGATGGTGGTAGGCAGATGGGGCAACTGGCACAGATGTGTGGATCAGGTGGGGGCGGCATCAGAATAGTGGCTGAAAGGGAGTAGTTTGAACCCAGACTGAGCCTAAGGCATTGGTGTGTGGGAAAACCTGGCCGATCCCCGCCTGATTCATCTTTGACAAAGGTCAGTCGTTCCAATTTCCCATGGACAAGCGGGTTCTCCTTGGGTAACGATGGCCCCCGCCACACTGAACACCCGCTCTGATGCCACACTACTGGCTGGGCAGGACAGCTTCTCCACTGCAAACTCATCAAGTTGTGGCCACACATCCAATTTGGCAGCCCAGTAGTCCAGAGGATCTTCTAATTGGGGTGGCAGAGTACTGTCCAAGTAGGCCACGACCTGTTTGGTTCAGGGTCTGCTCCAGGGCCCCGCTGCTGCTTGTGAGTGCCCTCCCCACTGGCGGAGAAGGAAGCTGCTCATTAGCGACTCCAGACTTTGGGTTCTGCTGAAGGAGCTGGTACTGCTCTTACCCCCCTCCCCTCCCACCTTACCACAGCAGCCGTGGCAGTGGTACATGAGCGTTGAGGAACCCCCCCGGGCAGACCTGTCAGAGGATGGACCATGCTGCACATAGGCAGCGGCCAACTGAATACGGAGGATTTCTCTATAGTATTTGAGTTTGTCCTCCTTCTCAGCAGCTGCAAAAAAGGTTCCCGTTTCGGAGCGGTAGCGAGGGGCCAAGAGGGTGGAGAGCCAGAAGTCATCCCTCTGCAGGATGGTGACTATTCGGCTGTCACTAGCCAGGCAAATCAGCATGCTGTGGGCCATGTGTGCAAGTGACTCTGAGGGACTCCCTGCCTCCATCTCCACTCTATTCTGCCACGGTGCTTGGGTGTCATCTGCCTCGTCTTCCTCATCTCCATCTACCTCCTCCAGCTGGGTCCTCTTGGTCCTCCCCTCCTGTCACCTGGGTAGAAAAACCACTAATTTCACCAGACAATGCTTGCGCTCCAATGTCCTCCTCCTCCAGTTCAGTCCCCACCGGACTCATATGGTCGCGAGATGTAGTCGCCACGTCTCCAGTCCCCTGCCCAGACAGATTTTTCAGCATCTGTTCCAGGACATGAAGCAGTGGAATGACGTTTTTCATCCCGTAGTCCTAGCGACTGACAAATAACGTCGCCTCCTCAAACAGCCTCAGCAAACGGCAGGCATGAGCTGCCACTGGCTGACATCAAAGTTATACAGGGGAGTACTACTGTCTGCCTGTATCATCAAAAAATCGTTAATGGCCTTTCACTGTTCATACAGTCGGTCTAACGTGCAGGCTGGAATTCGAACGGGTGGAAACCTCGCATATCGGCGTATGTTGGGGGAGGCCGTTCTGCCGCTGCAACTCGAGGAGGGTGTGCCTGGCTTTGTAGAAATTGATGAAGTGCATGCACAGTTTCCTGGCTATTTTCAGAATGTTCTGAAGATCGGTGGAAGACTTCAGGAACCTTTTCGCAACCAGATTGAACACGTGCGCCATGCAAGGCGCATGGACTATCCCTCCTCAGTGCGGCACAGACACCATGTTCCTCCCATTGTCCGTCACCATGGTTCCGATTTGCAGTTGGCACGGAGAAAGCCACACATCGATTTCTTGCTGTATGACGCGGAGCAGTTCTTCCCCTTTGTGACTTAGTTCGCTGAGGCAAGCCAGGTGTAGAACTGCGTGACACCGCTGTGCCCTACACATGTGGTATGATGGAGCAGCACTTGTGGAGGCTGAGATGGTGGTGGTGGTGGAGGAGGAGGCGGACATTGGCGCAGGAGCAGCAGTTTGACAACGTGGAGGAGAAAGTGGCATCTCCTGTCCAAGTTGTTGGTGTGGCTGGGCAGGAAGCACATTCACCCAGTGGGCCATAAAGGACATGTACTGGCCCTGACCGTAGTTACAGCTCCACACGTCCGCACTGCCATGCACCTTGGAAGAAACCGATAGGCTCAAGGACTGGCCCACCTTCTGTTCTTCATATTTGTGAAGAGCTGGTACTGCCTTTTTGGAAAAGAAATTACTTCTTGGGACTCTCCACCTCGGCTCGGCACAAGCCATTAGTTCTCTGAACGGTGCAGAGTCCACCACTTGGAAAGGGAGGGACTGCAGTACCAACAACTTGGACAGGAGCACGGTCAGCTTCTGCACCTTAGGATGGTTGGCAATCACCTCGGTGAACAACTGCTGGCGCCATGAGTGGCGGGGAGCAAGGAAAGACGAACAACTCCCTTATGCAGAGATGGTGGAGCCTTGACTGGCTGAAATGGCATGCGTGCCACTGGATGCTGTTGCTGCGGCAGGATGGACCACCACAGCTGAGCCACATTTCTCCTAGGCCACCGGATGGTGACGCTGGATGTGTTGACGCAGGGCTATGGTACCAATGTTAGCTCCATGGCCAAGCTTCACTTTCTGCCCCCAGATTCTACATATACCCATGTTTGGCTCCTCCGGTGTCTTAGCAAAAAACTGCCACACCGCTGAGTAGGTTGTTTTGCCGCCAACGCTCTGCACTGAGTGACTAGTACCCCAGCTGCCTCGCTGAGCCCCTGTGCCGCTACTTTCTTGGACCTGCGCAGAGGGTCGTCTACCCTGTGGCCGTTTGGCTCCCGACCTCGCACTGCTGCTACCCTGCTGACTCACTGCCACACTACTGACTTTCTGGCTGAGCCGCTGCCTGACGTGCAAGCTGACGCCCTCTTCTCCTAACGATGATGAAGCCCTTGCTTCACCCTGCTCCCAAGTGCGATCGGCTACATCATCATCAATTTATTTTTGGATCTTCACTGCTGTCCTCCTCAACGGTCTTATTATGCAGAGGCTGACCCCTCACAACATGACCTCCCATGCCACTCTTCACATCCATACTTTGCCGCTTACTGCAAGAAGCAGGGGTTGTCGGCCCCAATTCTTCGCTGCCAAGTAGCTGCTAATTGTCCTCAAATTGTTCATTCTCGCTGTATAGTGACGCTGAGCCAAGACCACATACTAGTTTTCTGGCTGATGGAACGGGACAGAGGCGGGTTGTGGACAGGGGAGAGCCACTGAGCTGTTCCTGGGCCATGCCAACTAAGGGTTGTGTCTGATGAACCCACTGACTCTTGGCTGGGTTAGTCAGATGTCATCTGGGATGAGGTTGATGACCTAGTCAACCAAACAAGAAGCCTTGGATTGGTGGTCAAAACACGGCCACTAGATGACACCTGCAGTTCTGGCCTCACCGAGTCACCCCTGCTGTGGCGTCCCCTTACTGAGCTGCGACCTGTGCCTGTTCCAGGAATGTTTGTGCCACTGCCACTCGCATGTGAAGAGCCTGCCATCTCTCTGTCTGACATACTGTTTGTTCAAAACTTTACAGACTCTGTTTATTGAAGATATCTGTATATGATGAATACACACCCTGACTCCAAATGAACCCACTAACAGGCTTGGATAACCCTTGGATATAAATTGCGCTCCAGGAATGACCAGGAAAAATTTACTCTTATGTGGCATTTTAAAAACACTGTTAATTTGACTGAATATAAAAGCACAAACACACTTAATTAACCCTTGGATATAAATTGCGCTCCAGAAATGACCAGGAAAAATTTACTCGTATGTGGCGTTTATAAACACCATGTATTATATTCAGGCTTAATTAACCTTTGGATATAAAAAGCGCTCCAAAAATGACCAGAAAAAATTTAGTCGTGTAAAACCACTAACAGGCTTAATTAACCCTTGGATATTCAATGCGCTCCAGAAATGACCAAATGGAATTAAAATGTATATGGAGCAGAATTAGACCCACCCTGGACTTGAATTACAATACCCCACAAACTGAATCAAAATGATAACGGAAGAGGAGCATTCTCTGATAAAAGCAGTGACACCCCCCAAATCGCTGTTAAAAGCAATTTCCTCTGTGTGAGATCTCTGCTGCTCCTGCAGCAGCCGCTTATGTCAGGGCACAAGGAGAGCAGTGTGAGGAGCGAGCATGACGTCCATACATATAGTGCTGTGACGTCACAGAAGCCCGCCAGACTCTGATTGGCTTGATGTCTGAACATGTCATTTAGGGTCTTCCTTTCTTCCTCCCAGAGTTCTCTTCCCCATGTCACGCCATGTGCTTACAATACAAAACACACTTTGTTCCTGTGAATTACCCCAAACTTTTATTTCGTGCAGAATCAAAGTTTTCCTGAAATTCTAAACGAAGTCCACTTTGTTTGAATCGATTCGGCCAGGGGGCATGGCCTGAGCAGGGGATGTGAACGGACGTGTGTGAAAGACCTCTCCTGCAGGGACCACAAATTTGCGGCTCAAATAAGCCTTAAAATCCAGCAATTAGTTGGCAAAACCTACTGACCTCCCTTCTCTGGAGGACAAGCTTTCTTCCGGCCCAAACCGGGTCCAAATCAGAGGCACAGAACCGTTGCTGCAGTGCGGTGAGCTCAACGGCGGGAAAGGTGCCATCTTCCCTCTCCTTCACCCGGCACTATCATCCTGACTGAGCGGCTAACACAGTCACCCACAGCAGAGAAGCCTGACCGGAGTGGCGAGCGGGAGCTGTAAGAGGAGAGACTCGGAACACCGTGACCTTCTCAGAGCCCTGAGTGCCGATAATACAGCAGCTGCTGAGAGAACGAGGAGCGAGCTGACCTGCTGCGGTGGCGGCCATCACAGCTCATCCTCTCTTACCTAGGCGGGACCCGCACACAGACACCAGCTTCAGCGGAGGTCCCTTCCGCCGGCAGAAAGCTGTCCCCATCTGACACGGCATCCCGGACTTCCCCGCCGACACTACCTTCACCCGATGAGCGGAGCCGGAGTGTCCCGCGCCCTCCAGGTACGGTCGCTGTGTGCCTCCTTGCAGCCCAGCCTGCTTCTTAGAGATCAGGCACATTAGTCTGCTCACTGTTAAATAAGACAGACTTAACTCAAATTCCTGATCAGATCTTGGGATATATCTCTAACAAATTTTAAATCTCTGAGATCTGCTGATCCCTGACTGAGTTGGCAGCAATATTTGGAAGTGGAGTGGACTTATACCTGGCCCTGTTGATTTCCCTCAGTAGTGGGACGCCATCTTAAAGCACACTCTACATGCTTCACTAAGAGGAACACTGCTGGCTATACAAAACAGTCCTCATAAGGGATTAATCCTTTTATATCCCACAAGATCCATTGAGACTCTAGCCTTGCCACTGTCCTGCCATACAAGCGCTTCCTCCTAAGCTGCGGATTCCGTCCAGTGTATTATAGTTCTTGGCCGCCATAACATTGCTCACTATGGGGGGCACGTCTAAGAAAAACCCTAAAACCCAACCCACCAAGCTTCCTGACTTTTTTAACTCCTCATCTCGTACTGAAACACGGTCCAAAAAAGGTCTGCAATTCTCCTCAGCTCCTCCTTCTGTCTCTTCTAGAGCAGGTTCTGTGGATCTCGAAAGTCATGATGAGGTAGACTCTCAACCTCTAACTACTTCAACCCTCCAAAGGCTCTTCTCTTCATTCCGCTCCAGTCTCCAAACGGATATTAAAGAAATTATTTCAGATCTCAAGCAAGATCTCCTATCCCTTGCGTCTAGAACTGAGCACATCGAGACAAAAATGACAGAGTTTACAACCTCCCATAACTCTTTAATAGACGCCAATAGTGCCTTAGAAGAGGAGGTCCAAAGGCTCTCTAACAAAGTCTTGGATCTTGAAGATAGATCGCGCCGCAATAATGTGCGCATTAGGGGCATACCGGAGTCTGTCACCCCTGACCAACTAAGCGCTTTCCTGACAGACTTGATGGCGCCGGTTCTTCCTCACTGCACGACCCAAGAGCTAATCATAGACAGGATTCCCTAAACCCAGAATTCCTAAACCCAGCAACCTCCCGCAACAAGTGCCCAGAGACACCATTGACCGAATCCACTTTTATCATATAAAAGACGAATTTCTACGGGCACTACGAAAAGTGGACTCTCTGCCAGATTGGTTCCAGCCCCTTTCCATATTCCCAGACCTATCCGCAACTGCAATGCTACGAAGAAAAGAATTTCAACCAAACACAAAAATCCTCAGAGAAAAAGGAATCCCTTATAGATGGGAATTCCCAGTGAAGCTGATAATCAATAGGGACGGCTCCCAAATCACATGCGTCTCTCCTGAAGAAGCCAACTCTGCTTTGAGACACTGGGATTTGCTCCCATCTGATGACTATAGCCCAATCAGAAAAAAACAAGTAAGACCAGAAATGATCACACCTCTGTGGTCCAAAAAAACCTCTCGCCTCCGATCCAACCCTGTACACTGACTCTAGCATTAATATCCTTTGTTGTTGCTGGGTTTCCTACACCAAGTGGTTCTTGTGGTGCAGAAGGTCATTTTATGAACTTCCACTTGCGATTTGTTCTTTTTCTCCTCTCTACTTTAGTCAGGACTTGCCCAAATGTCTTCCCTTCTCCTAAAGGATAAATGGAATTCAAGGTTTTTCTTATTGGTTTGGTTATGCTGTTGGGTTATTTATATGGCATACTATTGGCAAAATTATGCTTTCTCTCCTTGGTGGTTAGACCTCCGGATATGGTGTCCTATTGTTCTGCCCGGCCCTAGCAATTTTTCCTCACCCACTTAAATAGCGATCAAACTCATGTCTTACAACTTGAAGGGGCTAAACTCTCCCTTTAACCCCTTCAGGACCCCGGGTTTTTTTTTTGTGACACGTTCGTTTTTCCCTCCTCGCCTTCTAAAAGCCGTAACTTTTTTAATTTTCCACCTACATAGACACATGAGGGCTTTTATTTTGCGGGACAAGATGTACTTTCTAACGGTGTTATTCACTATACTATAGAATATACTAGGAAACCCAAAAAATTTCAAGTGGGACAAATTGTGAAAAAAAACGTATTTTCGCCATGTTTCTGGGTGATTTGCTTTTATGGCGTTCAATCTTTCGGTAAATATAATGTGTTTATCTGTATTCTAAAGGTTGTTAGCATCCGGCAATACCAAACATGTAGGGTTCCGTTATGTTTTGGTACCATAAAAAATTCCAAACATTTTTATTTTTGAAATTTGCGCCACGGCGCCATTTTTTCGACCAATAACTTTTTTGTACTAACACCTACGGACGTCAGTGAGGGGCATTTTTTGCGGGCTGAAGTTTACTTTTTATCGCTAGCAGTTTGGAATGCATGTGATTTTTTTTGTTCATTTTTATTCCATTTTTTGAGTGACGTTAAAATTACCAAAAAACACAATTTTGCCGTTTGGAATTTCTTTTCTCCTACGGTGTTCAGCGTACGGAATAAATGATGTTATATTTTTATAGATCGGACTTTTTCGGACGCGGCGATACCAAATATGTTTAATTTTTTTTATTATTTTAATGATTTTATTTGTAAAATGGGGAAAGGGGGGTGATTTGAACTTTTAATACTTTTTTTTTTTTTACTTTAAAACTTTATTTAATTTTTTTTTTTAATGTAACATTTAGTCCCCCTATGGTGCTTGACCACCAGGGGGCGCGATTGTTAATATAACCTAATGCATTGCATAGGCAATGCATTAGGGTGTACAAAGATGGCGGTTTCCCACTTCCTGTCTGCGGACGGAAGTGGGGCAAACTGGCCAGGGTAAGTGACGGGAGCCTTCACAAGGCTCCCCACCACAATGCCCGGTGATCGGATCGGCGCAGCATAACTGCGCTGATGCCGATCACCGCACTGATCGGTGCGCGGCACCGATCGGCGTTAATTCAGATGCCGCGGCCATCTTTGCCACGGTGTCTGATGGGTAAAACAGCACCAGCGGGCGGAGCCACCCACCGGCGCTGTTACTGCCGGGTGTTAGCGGCGATTTGCCGCTAACACCCGGCAGCTGTGCGGGGGAGTCGCGGAGCGATCCCCCTGCAAAGCCCCTGAGCGGCCCTGGGACGTACTCATACGCCCAGGGTCGTGAAGGGGTTAAAAGATCACTGATGTGGAGAGATGCTGTTAAATCTGGTGCAGATGTAATCTGTTTACAGGAGACGCATCTGTTAGCTTCGGAGGCACACCGTTTCCATCATAAACGCTTCCCTCACATTTTTCAGGCGCATTCCTCACAGAAAAGAGCCGGAATCACTATTCTAATTAAGAATTCAGTATCCTTTTCACTCACCCGAGTTATTTATGACCCTTCTGGCCGTTATGTCATTCTTCTCTGTGAAATTAATTCCAGGACATACACACTTACTGTTTTATATGCACCAAATTGCTTTCATTAAAAATACTATTCTAGTGGCCAAAAATGTGAGGAAAGGAGGACTAATCGTGTGTGGAGACTTTAATATAGTTGTGGATAACTTAGTTGATAGGTCCAGATCATGTGAGTCCCCCACTCCAGACATAAAGGCCTTCTTATTGGAGGAAGATCTCCATGATGTATGGCGATACTTACACACCACTGAAAGGGATTACACTTTCTTTTCGCACCCCTGTTCTGTCAACTCTAGACTAGATTTTTTCCTAACAGACAAGATTGCTCTCCCGCAGTTGGTCTCCTCAAACATTGGCCACATAACATGGTCTGACCATGCCCCAATTGATTTATCCCTTGAAACTTCTTTAGCTTCTTCTCAACCTAGAACTTGGCAAATAAACAATTTTTTACTTAAGTCCCCCACCTCTGTGTCCTATCTTAAAAAACACCTAGAGGAATACTTTTCCATTAATGATTTTTCGGTTCCCTCTCCAACAACAATCTGGTGCGCACACAAAGCATATATCCGAGGCGTATTTATCCAGTTAGCTAGTAAAAAGAAGAAAGAATACTGCTCACTTATAGATGATTTGGTAGATAAAATCAAATTAGCGGACAAAGTCTTTAAGGAAACTCCATCTACAGATAATAAAAATTACCTCTCAAAATTGCAAAATGACCTATGCCTACAGTAACTTCAAAAGTACGAAAGGAATCTGGCCAAATTAAAATGGCAGTTTTATCTCCAAGGTGATAGGCCCTCTAAATTGCTTGCCAGAAGAGTTAAAGTCCAGCATGCACGTACTAAAATCACACATCTTACTTCTGACTCAGGGACAAAAATCATAAACCCTTCTGAAATAGCCGATCATTTCGCCGACTTCTACTCCAATCTATATAACCTACGAACAAACGATGATCTCTCCCCCCCTTCTGATGAGGAGATTAACAATTTCCTCTCTTCAGTCGCTCTCCCAAGACTGGGAAAATCACAACTTGAATCCATAAACACACCCTTTACACTCTCAGTAATTCGGTTAGCCATTAATTCCAGCAAATTGAATAAGGCGCCAGGTCCAGACGGACTATCAAACGAGTATTACCGTCTCTTTGCAAATATATTACTCCCCCGTATGGTACCTCTATTTAACGACATTGCAAATTCCTCAAACCCGCCTAAAGAGATCTTACAAGCTACTATCTCCACCATTCCTAA
This sequence comes from Phyllomedusa bahiana, assembly GCA_025379985.1. Classification (NCBI taxonomy): domain Eukaryota; kingdom Metazoa; phylum Chordata; class Amphibia; order Anura; family Hylidae; genus Phyllomedusa; species Phyllomedusa bahiana. The sequence goes on from JAODAL010011429.1 coordinate 88,357, forward strand.
ACCAGGTAAAGCTATGGATAAAGTGTCCAATTATTGGCCCATTTCTCTTTTAAACACAGACATTAAATTATATTCCAAAATATTGGCCTCCCGGTTAAACCTGATTCTCCCCTCCCTCATCCATAAAGATCAAACTGGGTTTGTACTCGGCAGACAGGCAAGGGACGCCACTCGCCGCCTATTGGACCTAGTGCAAATTGCAAATACTCTTGATGAAGATATAGCCTTTCTGTCACTAGACGCTGAAAAGGCCTTTGACAGAGTCAATTGGCGATACATAGAGCTGACACTCGGACTCTCTGGTTTCTTATTGTCTGCTATTATGGCCTTATATACTAACCCGTCTGCCTCAGTACTCACTTCAGGTTTCATTTCCAAATCTTTTAATCTAACTAATGGCACACGTCAGGGTTGCCCTCTTTCTCCCCTAATCTTCGTATTATGCATTGAGCCCCTAGCCGAAAAGATTAGAAGCAACTCGATTATCTCTGGAATACCGACCCATCACCTTCAACATAAAATTAGCCTTTAAGCTGATGACATCATGCTTATTATCTCAAATACCGACTCTTCCATCCCGGCTATTCTAGATATGTTGCATTCATTTTCTAGAATCTCCTACTATAAACTCAAAAAATCTAAATCTAATATCTTCCCAGTGAACAATACCCAGACCCAAGTTGAATCATTAAAACGGTTTGGTTTCTCCGTTTCTTCAACATCAGTGAATTATCTAGGAATTCAAGCAAGTAACTCCCCTCAACTAACAATTTCCACAAATTATAACTCCCTATACACAGACCTAGAAATAGAGATAAAACAATTAGATAAGATAGGTTTCTCCTGGATGGCAAGGATAAATATTGTGAAAATGTCTCTATTACCCAAATTTATGTATATATGCCGCGCCATTCCTTACATAATTCCTGCATACATTATAAACAAACTACAACGCCTTTTTTTAAATTTCATTTGGGGAGGTAAAAAAGCAAGAATTAAGAAAAACCTATTATTTCACAGCCGTAAAGATGGAGGATTGGCGGTCCCCAACCTGCAGGCATACAACATTGCTATACTTCTTGAACAGTCTCTTCCTTTATGGCTAGATAATACTTCCATTTCCTGGGTGCATTTGGAAAATTCAGGTTTTACACCCAATAATGTCAGTTCCCATCTTAAAGCATCAATCCTAGGTGTACCACTTCCAACCTCCCCACTGGACTCCCTAACTGACCTCTTCAAACTATGGACCTCACATGTCCTCCTCAATTGCTGGGTACTCCTCCAAAAACAACACCCCCCCCTGTCTGTTTTTGACTGTTGGAATGAGCTCTTTTCCTTTTCAACATGGTCACACTTAAACCTACATACAGCAGACCAATTGTTTAATGAGGAAGATAAACTTAAATCATATGCAGATCTCTCCAGCCACTCCACCCTACCCTCACTGTATTTTTTCCATTACCTCCAACTCCGTCACCTATTACAAAAAATTGAATGGCCCAGAGCTACCTCTACCCCTTCCGATTTTCACAATTTTTTACACAATAAAAAAGGTTTTGAGAAAGGCTTTTCCTTGACTTATCAGATGTTCATCGATGACTGAGAAATTGCTAAAATTCCCCCCATGGTCAAATGCGAAAAGGAGCTCTCTAAAGAGTTTTCTATTACACAATGGAAGACAGCTCAATTAGTTCCCCTAAAACTTTCTAAATGTTTGAATCATACAGAGACAATGCGTAAAATACATCTTCGCTGGTACCTACCCCCCACACGCCTAGCACACATTCACCCTGGCACCTCGGACCTTTGCTGGAAGCAATGCGGTCAACAAGGCACCTTGCTTCATGCTTGGTGGGGTTGCCCTTATATCCAACGCTTTTGGAAATCTGTCTTCTAACTAATTTTCACGGCAACTAGTCATCTTTCCAAACCAACTCTAGAGCTAGCAATATTAGATATCAGTCTGCTAGATCTTCCAGCTTCCTTAAAGACAGTTTTCTTTCTCATCTTAATTGCAGCACGATCAGCTTTAGCTCAGAACTGGAAAACTCCACATCTTCCTACGTTAACAGAAGTAATTAATAGGGTTAACTTTCAGTGCTCATGCGAGCTCTCCCTTGTAGACCCTCCACACATCTGCATCAAAAAAAGGTCATTATGGCAACCCTAGTTATCTTCTCGATATTATAATAGTTAAAGTGTGAAATCAATCAGTATCCTTTCGGGATTACCTCTCTTTGCCCCTTCTCTACTGATGTTAAGACGTCACATATTCCCTATGTGTTATTCTGGACACCACCCCAGTTTTACTATATCTCTTTGTATGGTGAATTTGTTTTCAGAGACCATTATTTGTTATCACCAACGCAATGACTCTCTTGTTATATCTCCCTTGAAGTCAATACTTGTCATAGATATTCTTGTTGTTGTATTGTTTGCAATGTTGCATGTGTTTCTCTCTTATGTGGCAACTGTTACAATATACTAGATGTATATGTCTTAACAACTCACACCTTTATATCAATAAACACTGTTTAAAGAATCGATTCGCCCATGTCTAACTGTTAACAGAGCAGTAGTTGCACAATCCATGAACCCTGCTCCAGTCAGTCTAGACAGGAGGCCCCATTCTAGTGGTATGGGTCCCAGAAGTTGGACAACCAGTGATCATATATTTATTACCTATCCTGTGAGTAGATGATACATTTTGGTGGTGGGACAACTCCTTTAAGGGATATTCTCAATACAAAGAATAGCTTTCAACATGTTGGAAACTGTAAATGAAGACCTTTTCTGATTACATTGGTCATTTTATATTGCCTTGATTATGAGATTAAGAGAGTGTACACAAGTTTCCCTGGTTACAGTCCATATCTCCCTTCCTGATCAGACAGAGAGGCGGGAGTGAAGTCACTGTTTTTTTTTTACAGATAAACAATTGTTTTCACTTCTCAGTGCACTTGTAGCTTTGTTTATTGAAGACTAAATCTCCTGCACTAATGTCTTTGTAATGCTCAGCTAGTTATAGAGGAGCTAATATGCTAGTCACTGCTTTAGAAGCACCCACAGCCTGACAACACGGAGTGAATGTAAAACTGCCTTTTACTCTGTGGAACAGCATGGTGCGAAAACCCTTTTAATGACCTTTTGTCTAAAGTGGTCAACCACTTTCAAGTTTTTTGTGTGCGTTCACACTGGCAAATGTTGAATACTCGGTAAATGAGTAGCCAGTAAAAAATATCTTGTATAGACTGAATTTATCTTTAATGGACTGATGCGTAGTCTGAATTAATCTTCACCAATCATCTCATCTCCCTGAAATTCCTGGATTTTAAGAATGAATTGAGTATAATTATTCAGAATGATTATATAGCTGCAGGAACTGCTAGGATTATTTTAAGAACATTATACTTTGGGATATATTACTGGTCTTCCTTATTCTGCTGAGACACAATGATAATACAGCTTGTCTATGAGATGAGAAGCAGAGGTCAGGTATTTTCCCAGGCACCATCAGCATGTCCATCCGACGCACATGGACTGCTAAAAGCTCCCTGTTACAACATCCTTAAATATTGTTGGCACCATTATTGTATTTCAGTACCGGCTTCTAATGTAGTATTATTAAATTATTTTAAAAGGATTTGTCATTCAACTTTCCCAGAGTACTGTACTGAATACAAGTAATGTAGCTACAGGGTATAGCTGAATTTTGAGTATTTCAGATTTATTTATACATTTCTGTTTCTCAATTCATCCAGTTTGCTGTTATTAAAGTGTCATGTAACTGTCCCCTACTCATTTGGCTCTGTGTATGTGTAGCACTTAACTGCTTACCTTTTCACTTTGTTTTTTAGCTACTCGTGGTTTAAAATCATTGTCTTTTGAGTTAATCAGCAATCCATTCACTGAGCTCTAATGAGAGCCTATACAATACAACTGAACACAGATTGTGTATCGTTTTGGGGAGGGACAGACCCAAAGCCGCTGATAGGAGGGTAAGTGTGTTTGAAAGTACCTTAAACTTCCTTTTCTTTTTTCTTTTTAGCAAACAAAGCCACGTAGCAGACGATCATCCGAACGATGAGAACCAGCACACCTGGAGGCTTATTTTATTTTATGCCTTGTGCATTATAAAAGCTAAACCAGCTGATGTGTTTCGGACTAATCAGTCTCCTTAATCATAGCTTCCGGAGGAGGGAGCGCTCACTCTCTGCTTCGCAATATTATCTTCAGCTGTATGTGCTCTCAGAGGAGTCGCATACAGCTGAAGAGATCTCCACCGGCGCCCAGGCCATGGCAGCACCCGCATGCCAATGGTTACTCGAGTATAAGCCGAGGAAAGCTTTTTCAGTACATTTTGAGCTGAAAAACTTGGCTTATTCTTTCACAAACAGATGACCTGACATATTCCTTTTAGGATTTCTTAGTAGATAACAGAATTCATGGCTCCCTTTATCACAGCAAGTCTTCCAGACCCTGTAGCAGCAAAACAGCCTCAGACCATCACACTACCACCACCATGTGTTACTGTTGGTATGATGTTCCTTTTCTGAAATGCTCTGTTGCTTCTACGCCAGATGTAATGGACTTACACCTTTCAAAAAGTTCAAATTTTGTCTCCTCAGTCCACAGAATCTTCTCCCAATAGTCTTGGGGATCATGAAGATGTTTTCTGGCAGAACTGAGATGAGCCGTTATGTTCTTTTTGCTCAGCAGTGGTTTTCATCCTGGAACTCTGCAATGCAGCCATTTTTGCACAGTCTTTCATGAACACTGACCTTAACTGAGGCAATTGATGCATGCAGTTCTTTGGATGTTGTTGTGGGGTGTTTGTGACCTCTTGGATGAGCCATCACTGCGCTTTTGGAGTAAGTTTGGATGACTGGCCACTCCTGGGAAGGTTCACCACAGTTCCAGGTTTTCTCCATTTCTGGATAATGGATCTCACTGTGGTTCTCTTGAGTCCCAAAGATTTAGGGCATGTCCCCGGCACGGGTTTTCGGCCGGTTTGCGGTTTTTCAGACCGCCTGAAAAACCGACCGAAAGTGAGCACAATTGTGCTCTATGGAAAACCCCTGCAGAAGTCCCCACTGCACGGGTTTTCCGCCCGGCGGTTTTGCCGCCGGCAAAACATTGAACATGTTCATTCTTCTGTCCGGTTTCCGGACGGAATATGAACAACTCAATGGGAGGGGGCAGGGCTGTTCTCCGCTCATCGCAAAGAAAAGCCATCTCCCCCGTGGCCGTGGGGATGGCCGTGAAACCGAACAAATACCGGCCTATTTGTCCACTGCCGTGGGAACATGCCCTTAGAGTTGGCTTTATAACCTTTTCCAGACTAATAGATCTCAATTACTTTGTCTCTCATTTGTACCTGAATTTCTTTGGTTCTCCCCATGATGTCTAGCTGCTTAGGATCTTTTGGTCTACTTCACTTTGTCAGTCAGGTCCTATTTACAGTGGTTTCGGAAAGTGTTCAGACACCTTTACATTTTTCACTCTATTTCATTGCAGCCATTTGGTAAGATCAAAAAAGTTCATTTTTTTGGCTCATTAATGTACACTCTGCACCCCATCTTGAAAGAAAAAAACAGAAATGGAGATATTTTTACAAATGTATTAAACAAGAAAAACTGAAATATCACATGGTCATAAGTATTCAGACCCTTTGCTGTGACACTCATATTTAACTCACATGCTGTCCATTTCCTTCTGATCCTCCTTGAGATGGTTCTACTCCTTCATTGGAGTCTAGCTGTGTTTAATAAAACTAATTGGACTTAATTAGGAAAGGCACACACCTGTCTATATCAGACCTCACAGCTCACAGTGCATGTCAGAGCACATTATGTCTAAGGAACTGCCCAAGGAGCTCAGAGACAGAATTGTGGCAAGGAACAGATCTGGCCACGGTTAAAAAAAAGAATTTCTACAGCACTCAAATTTCCTAAGAGCATAGGGGCCTCCATAATCCTTAAATGGATGAAGTTTGGGACGACCACAACTCTTCCTCGACCTGGCCATCCAGCCAAACTAAGCAATCATGGTAGAAGAGCCTTGGTGAGAGAGGTAAAGAAGATCACTGTGGCTGAGCTCCAGAGATGCAGTAGAGGATGGGAGAAAGTTCCACAAAATTAACTATCACTGCAGCCCTCCACCAGTTGGGGCTCTATGGCAGAGTGTGCCGACGGAAGCCTCTCCTCAGTGCAAGACATCTGAAAGCCAGGATACAGTTTGCCAAAAAACACATAAAGGACTCCCAGGCTATGAGAAATAAGATTCTCTGGTCTGATGAGACGAAGATTGAACTTTTTGGTGTCAATTCTAAGCGGTATGTGTGGAGAAAACCAGGCACTGCTCATCAACTGCCCAATACAATCCCTACAGGGAAACATGGTGGTGGCAGCATCATGCTATGGGGGTATTTTTCAGCTGCAGGGACAGGACGACTGGTTGCAATTGAAGGAAAGATGAATGCGGCCAAGTACAGAGATATCCTGGATGAAAACCTCTTCCAGAATGCTCTGGACCTCAGACTGGGCCAAAGGTTCATCTTCCAACAAGACAATGACCCTAAGCACACAGCTAAAATAACAAAGCAGTGGCTTCAGAACATCTCTGTGACCATTCTTGACTGGCCCAGCCATAGCCCTGACCTAAACCCAATTAAGCATCTCTGGAGAAACTTGAAAATGGCTGTCCACCAACGTTCAGATATCAGACCATACTAGAATGATAATGTATCACAAACTTTAATAACAATTCTTCTTCAAGTTTAAAAAGCAAAAAGACATACTTGTATTAGCAGAATTCGTTTTGCGGCAGCAAAGAATGGTTTCTTTAGAAGAGTTCTGTCATGCATAAGCATGTAGCGAGGCAAAGGCAGTCAAACAAGCGAGGCGTCACCCTCCAGGCGGAAGCGACGTTTCGGAGGATAACTCCTCCTTTATCAAGCATAGACAGGTGAATAGAGACCTTGTTTATATACACATACATAGAACCAATAAAGTTTTGGCATGACAGGTATGTCTATTTTAATTAAAAACAATGGTTTTATAGAAACACGTTTCGATTGTGACTCTCATTCATGCCCTTCGACTTTAATGAAATCCAATTTAAAAATCCACAGGGCTTCCCTTTGTAGAAACCTTTTCTCCTTTGGTAGTACCTTCTGACATCCGCACTTGTTCCAAAACACAGCAACGGAGTTCAGCTACTCCGTGGCGTTTTTCATGAAAATGTTTAGCTATCGTGCTTTCTCCATATTTTCTATCATTAGCATTATTTTCTTTTTCCTTTATATTTTGGAAAGTGCGAATGGCAGAACGGTGTTCGTTTATTCTTACTCTGACAGCTCGTGACGTCTGTCCCACATACCCCATTCCACATGGGCATTTTAAAAAATAAAGGGACATTTTTGCTATTACATGTGAAGAAGCCCTTTATAGCAATTTGATGACCTTTAGTGGTATGTGTGATAGATGGGCCGCGAATAATCGCATGGCAATTTTGACAATTCATACATGCAAATGTTCCATTTTTTTGGGTGTCAAATGTACTTTATTTATCTTTTCTATTCTCTATATCTGACTTCACTATCATATTGCCTATGGTTCTCCCTTTTCGATATATGAATCTAGGATTCTCTTTGAACAAGTACCCATATTTTTGATCAGTACTTAGTAATGGCCAATGTTGTTTTTATGATATTCTCAATATATTTACTTTGTAATCCATATTTACTGATCAAGGAAAATCTTTCAGGCTGGTTTTTGTTGTTAGAGACTAAAAACTCTGTCTCTTTCTAAGATTTCTAAACCCATTTTTTTCAAACTTTTTTTAATCATATCCTCTTTGTGTGAATCTTTCTATAATGATGTTCATCTGTCTTACATATGTTTCTGTGTCAGAACAAATACGTCTCGCCCGAATAAACTGGCTTTTTGGAATGCTTCTAAAAACATTGGGTGCATGTTGACTTTGTTTTATGGAGAATGTTATTTCATTCCATAGGTTTTTTATACACCAAAGTTTTTAATTTATTGTTACATTTCTGTATTTCAACATCTAAGTAATGTATGGTATTTTCATGGATGGTAGCTGTATATTGGATTAGTTGATGACATGAATTTAACATCTGAATAAAGTCTTATAACTGATCGTAGGACCCCTTCCACAACAATAGAACGTCATCCACATAGCGCAACCAAAGTTTCACCTGCGGATGCGTTCCAGTGTGGAAGATATTTTTTTTTTCAAAATAGGACATGTAGAGATTAGCAAACCCCGGAGCTACAGGAGACCCCATCGAGGTCCCCTGTATCTGGAGGTAATATTGCTGACCGAATCTAAAGTAGTTTTTTTGTGAGAATGACTTCTAGTAGTGTCATTAAAAAATATGTCGATTTGAAAGTGAAGAATCTTCACAGAACGCGTTTCTTACTGCTTCTACGCCATCTTCAAATGGAATGTTGGTATACAACAATTTTATGTCTAATGTAACCAAATATGATACATCAGTACAATCTAAATCCTTGATGATTTTTAATAATTGAGTAGTGTCTCTTAATGATCTTCGATCTTGTTTTGTGTATTTCTGTAAAAATTGGTGTAGATAAGTAGCTCTATATTCAAAGATGGAATTTACTCCCGAGACTATTGGGCATCCTGGGGGATTTGTAGAGGACTTATGTACCTTAGGTACTAAGTACAGTATAGGAGTGCATGGACAAGCGTTGTATAATGAATTCTTAAATTGTGTATTAATGATGTCATTCTCACAAGCGTCTTTGAAGATAGTTTTAATAAGTGTGTTACATTCTATAGTAGGGTCTTTGTCGATCTTTTTATATATGATCTCATCTTGTAGCTGAATGGAGGCTTCTTTCATAAATAGGCCAGTGTCCATAATAATTGTAGCACCGCCTTTGTCTGCTTTCTTGATGATGATAGATCTGTCTTCCTTAAGTTCCTTAATTACTTTCCACTCAATTTTTTGACGTATGTTTATTGAACTGTTTTAATTCGTTACATTTCGATTCTACATCTTTTTTTACTGCTTGTTGAAAAACTTCTAATGTGGAATTATTCACTGGTGGATCAAATTGACTCTTTTTCTGAAAATATTTTAGTGTGCATTGCTGTTCAACATTTGTTCTTTTATTATCACCAAAAAACATTTTAAGTTTTATAGATCTGCATAACCTGTGTAGATCAACATTAAACTCGAATAAATCATTATTATTGGTAGGAACAAAATTTAGTCCTGTATCCAATACTGCTTCTTGGTCAGGGGTCAGAGATCTAGACAAAATATTATGATACAAATGATTTACAGTTTCTTTTTGGACTTGCCACTATTTTTTGTATTTTGACCTCTGCCATAATTGTCTCCTCACCCGGCATCCTTTTGAATATTTTCCTTTTCTAAAAAATTCTCTGGACTGGAACTTTTTTTTAGAACGCAATTGCATTCTGCTTGAAGATGCGTCTTCTGAACCCGATGAACTCGCTTCACTAGTATCTCTATATTTGTTGAATCCTTGTTTATGATTATATGTTCTGTATTGAGAGCGATTTTCTGCCCAAGTACATACTCTGTTTACCTGGTAATCACGAGTATCTTGTTCAAATTTTTTCAACTTGTTTTGGAATAATTGTGCTTGTAATTTCTTTATGTTGTTATTCAATTCTTCATTAATATGATTGTATGTTTCTAGCGTGTTTGAGCATTTCAACTCCTCTTCAAGTGTTATTTCAATTTTTATATTATTGATTGCCATCTGTAAATGTTGTATTGTAAGGTAAATTAGATCAATTGAATACCTGTTGCCAGGGGCGTAACTAGAGAAGCCAGGGCCCCAAAGCAAACTTTTGGATGTTACGCCCCTGCCTGTTACTTATCGCGTACCATCGGTCTTTATACACTTGGTCGTCCTGTAATAGGAGGAGTTGCAGAGGACTCCTCAAGCCTCTTGGTATGCTTGCCACTTTGGCATATTCAGTTAAAGCTGAAGCATGAGAAATGAGAGCTGCTTCTTTTTTCTTCAGCTGCGCTAGCTGAAGACTCATGGCTGTACTAGCTCAAAAGGGTGCTTCTACACAATACTGAGCAAAGGGTCTGAATACCCTCAGAACAGGCCTTGCCATGTTCGGCCAAAAAAGCTGAGCGCACATGCTCAGTGTCATATCCAGAGATTGTGTTTTCAAAATAGACGTATGGGTGGTGTCAGCATTGCTGCAGAGGTTAAAAGGGGTGAAGGGGTCACCTGTCATGCTAGCCCCATAATAGGCCCTCATCAAGCTGGTCATCCACAAACATTTTGGTGGGACAACAAACTAAAAAACAGGGATTTGAATTATGTCCTGTGTTCGATAGACCAACTTGTGCGAGCAGCCTGAGGAGTCAAGAAAAGTGGTCTGTCTACAGTTAAGCATGGTTTTTTGGGAGGGGAAAGGTTTTGAGACGAATGAGTGCTGCCGCGTGGGAGTTCTTGACGGAACCAAAATTTTAACAGCACGTACAGAATTTTACATAACTAATAAAAAAGACATATATGAATTTTTTTTTCTCAATATCGACTAAAACAAAAAAAATTTCCCCCCCTTTTTTTGGGTCAATTAGGAACCAAAATTTTTTATATTTACAAATGTGAATAATGAAGAAAAAAAAATTTAAGGGTTTTGTATTATTTTCGCAAAAGTCAAAATTTTAGTACATTTAAATTAGTATTTGGTAGCATTCCCCTTTAAATGTATGATTTTGAGTCACACATTTGGATACCCTTCCCAAGTTTTTCACAATTTTGGTAGGTTTTTGGGGCCCATTCCCCACGAACGGGTTAAACTGACCATGTTTGTATTTCCCATTGCTCGCCCCCTGCCTTTTCTTTCCATAAATTTTCAATAGATGAATCAGGGATTTGCGATGGCCTTCCAAACATTGACCTTTTCCTTAAGCCACTTTTAAACCCACTTTGGCGCATGCTTCAGCATTGTCCATTTAAAGACCCTTTTCCCCCCAAGTTTAAACTTCCGGGCGATGCCTTGGATGTTGTTCAGATTGCCACATTTTTTTTTTCCCTCAGATGCCTTTCTATTTTGTGAAGTGCACCATCCCTCCTCAGCACAACATTCCCCAACATTTGGGTGCCGTTTCACAGTTGGGTGGTGTTCTTAGGCTTCCAAAACCCCCCCTTTTCCTCCAAAACTAACAATGGGCATAAGGCCCAAAAAATTTTGTCAAACATTCTCCAAAAAAATTTGTCTTTTCTTTTTAAACATTAATCTGGCTTTTATATGTTTCTTTTGGATAACGGCTTTTTCCCGACAAGGGCCTTTCAGCCCCGTTTATACTTTCTGTTTCACTGTGGATAATGACATAATGTTACCACCTGAATGCATTTCATTTACAGTGTAATGTAACATGTTTTAAGGTGCAAAGCACATTCGAAAGATTTTTATAACTTGGGGGGGATATAGAAAAAAACTGTCAATCAAAACTTTCTTTGTTGCCCACACAACCCAAAAAGCTGGGGGATTACTTAGAAAGTTTTTATATAGTGGCCCTTGTTTTTAAAGGAATATTTTTCAAAAATAACCCATTTTTTCAAAAATTTTCAGTCTTCATTCTGGGCACCCTTTAAAGCTTTATATTCGTAGAGAACACTTCTTGCGCCTCTCCCTTAT